>JAVQKD010015005.1:0-20555 GCA_036025635.1 Philypnodon grandiceps
ATTGCAATAAGGAGAAGAAACAGGTCATTGGAATTGGTGTGTGTTAAGATCCAGAGTGAACCAGTGATCATGAATGTGTGGGTGCAGTGTCGTCTCTACGTGTCAACCCTGCAACTAACTAGCCACTGACCAAGGTGTAATTCACCAAAGGTTGTAGTTGCTGGATTAGGCTCAAGCCAATGTCCATAAGGAAATACATGGCAAAGACAAATGAATGCATAAACAATGTAAGAACACAGACTTGACACCTGCAGCTACATTTACAAGGGCTTTCTCTCACTGTTCTGAATGTGTTCTTTTGAGTCAATACACATTTGGCAATCACATTCAATAATTTATTCCTATCTTGGCACTACAGTGTCTTCTGCTCACCTTGAAGTTATCTTGAATACACTTCTTATTGGTTTTGTATGCCAACTGATGTAAACCCATATTTAATAAACTCTCTGCCCCTGTTATTTCTCCAACACTTGTATTCTGTATTCCTGCCAAGTCGCTCCTTTCCCTCTCGATGTCTGACATTCAACAGCAGCAGCCTCAACTTAGGAATCCTGAGCTGCTGCTGCTTCAAACACAGTGTTGCTCGGGCCGACGGGTGCAGTCGGATTTAGTCTGAGCTGCTTTAACGTTTGTGGAACTGACAGTGACTTGCTCTTGCTTTTAGGCTGCAGCAATGAAAGAAACCTCTCATGTTTCCCTGCTTCATATGCAACTTTTTCTGCGTTTGATTCGCCGTGCCGTTTTGTTCACACCTCACCACTTATAAATAATGAATGAGGGCTAACTGTTTATTTTGTGAATCTGCCTAGGAATAATGTAAACGCCTTGCTCAGGGGTGTAGATTGGGAATATGAATCTAGTCTGCGAGTGTACTTTTACCTCTAGGCCATCACTACTACAGCTACTGTATATATATATATTATAAATGGCTTTTCGATGAACTTCTTCTATCTTATGTCAAAGATTTAAAGAGTCTGCATACATTTGAGCTCTTTCTAATTCATTTGTAGCTCTAAGATTTCTCAGAATCAACCAGTGAATACAAATCAGCTGACCTCACTTCACATTAGATATTATATAAATTCAGTATGACTTTGCAAGTGAAAAAAAATATATCACGTAATCATTGCCGAAGCACAGCTTAATGTTGTTTTGACATGAGACTCATTTATCAGTGGGCCATTGCAATCAGGGTCAATTAGAGCAGCTTGCGGTGACCTAAGCAGAGGTAATGACTGGGTGGAGGCACGGATTATCACTCTGAAGAGACTGGGATTCACAATAGGGCCCTGAGCCGTGGAGAGCTAATGAGGCAGCAGTATTCACGCTCGCTCTCCCCCCACAGATCGCCTTGTCCCGGGGAAGCTGAAGGCACATGGTTGCTCCAACACATTCCAATACGCAGTTTGTCAGTGTGTAACGAAGTCCATTTGGAAGTTATTTTTTGATCATTCATTTTCTATCAGCGGTGTTCACACAAGTCCTCTTTTCCTCGTTGTCCTCTTGAGAATAGAAAGTTCATGCATGCTATTTCAGGACTGAATTCAAACTTATTTTGGCAACGTCACATACTTAGGGTCAAAAGTCCAAGGTGTGACTAAACTGATGTTGTATGCTTTAGAGTCAGTAGTACTGAGGAAAAGGCAGAAGGCAGAGTTGGAGGTACCAGAGTTGTTGAGGTTGTTTTGAGATATTTTGGATAGGATCAGTAATTAGTACATCAGAGGAACAGATTTCAGTTAGATGTTTTGAAAACATTAGAGAGCAAAAAATGAAAAGGAGTGTTGGTGATATATGACATAGAGCGTTCATATGTCCACTTGTTGCATCAGATCACTCACATAGAGCCTTCTGGGTATGCATGAGATGCCCCAGTGCATTGATGCTGGTTATCCCTAAAATGTCCCATGGTAAAATTCTGTCTAAGGGAGTATAATAACTAATAAGTGTTGATATATGTAAAGATAAGTCGAGACAATAAATTAAACTGAGCCTGGTGCTCCAGGTATACAAAAAGCATCAAACAATTATTATTATTTATTTATTTATTTTTACAAAACTGTTTTTGGACCTCAGTGGATTCATAGATTTCTGTCAAAACCCATGTACATGACCCAATTATTTAACTTTTACTTGGCCTCATATTGAAGTCTTACGGGTTGTATTCTTTATTGTGAACGCGTAAGGGGTGAGCCGAGGTCTGTCACATACCTCTCGTAGTTATTAAAATAGAAACCAAATAGCCATCCAGACTTTTAACTCCCTGCGCGCTGTGATTGGCCGTGCGGCAGTCACATGGTGCGGTGCAGTCAGTCTGTGCCGTGCCTCGAAGCAGCGCTGAGTGGAGCCTGTCTGCAACAGCTTCAGCAGCGGCTCGCTCTGGATCCTACTATACACTGACAATTACAGGAGGCCCCCTTTTCTTCTTATTCCTGTGGACTAGTCTGCACCATGGGCGACAAAAAGAGCCCTACCAGGTAAACGGACCCACCGCTGTCGTTTAACGTGTTTTTCGGGCGTTATTGCCTCAGTATTTGGATACGCTCCCCTCACACAGCGCTTTTTCAGTCGGTCTGCCACAGCTAAGCTAGAATAGTGCAGTCACTATGGCGGCTTCTCGCTCCCTACAGCCACAGTCACTTCACAGACAAAGGGAAATGTTTCAGAGGATACGCCTGGCATTCTCTGAAACGTTCTTCCGTCTCCATAAAGCCTTTTGGAGATCCATTGTCGAAATGGATACTGTTTGATATGGGTTTAGTTAGCCGACATGCTAAGCTTCGATGCCGAAATTTTTAGCTCCGCTCTGCCTGGCTGCTAGCCTTAGCTGGCGATACAATCGGACGGTGTGGATAGTCGCCCGCTCCGCTGTTGTGAGAGGATTTATTGACCAGGGAACTGTAGTCTACAAGCCGGGACTCGATCCTTTTATTCATGACAGCTCCGATACACCCTGTAACAACGCAATTTGTCTTCAAATAAAGAAGGACTTCTGTCTATTTCTAACCATTTCTTGTTAATTGATCAGTGGTATTGAAAACTTGACCTTAACATGTGTCTTATTTCCTAAGGCCAAAAAGACAAGCCAAACAGGCGTTGGACGATGGATACTGGGACTGTAGCGTGTGCACCTTCAAGAATACAGCCGAGGCGTTTAAATGCAGCATCTGCGATGTGAGGAAGGGCACATCCACAAGGTAACAGCCTCTCTCCGTCTATCCTCTGTCTCCCTCTTCCTCTCGTCTGAGCGGCTACTCTCGACTTGGCTTGGTTGTTTGCAGCAGCGCTGCATCGTTATTTATGGCAATGACAACTATGATCGACAGCCCATTTTTCTCAGAGTGAATCAAGGGACATGTTGATGAGCAATCTGGTCTTCTTTGCTGTTGTGTGGTAAGCCCTAGTTTGCCACCTTAAGCGACTGGCATGTTGGTGCTCTTATGCATTTGTCTAGATAGGCTGGCTGCTTCCCTTATCCAAAGGAGAAGAGAGGGGAGGGGGTGGGGAAGAGGGACTGTACTTCATGATGGCTGTACAGCACTAGTGCATCAGCAGAGCAACAGCTCCATAGGGCAACTTTCCTCTGAAGTCCACCAGAGTGAACACTTACAACACCTGTAGGAGTGCACAGCCTCTCCAATAAGAGCCAAGTGTGAACTGCCTGCATTCTTGTTTTGTGGTGTGTTGATACCTGAACCTGGCCTGAATATTATCCGTATAGTTTAGTTTGTACAAAGTTGTTTGCACTAGCAATTCAGTAACACAACAGGATTTCTGTGGCATTGTCATCAGATATTTTTAACCACATAAATTGTATTGTAATCACTACAAAGTTCAACATATAAATTGTCTGATTCGCTGTGGGCTCATCGTGAATATCTTTTTTCTGCTCACTGTGTTTTCCGTGCTGTTTACAAGTCAAGTTTTTGCTTTGAAAATCCCTTTTCATTAATCACACAAACATTTATTGGAACAGGCTTGTATGTCCCAGAATGCAGTCAGTTAGTCAGCACAAACACAACTTGTTATGGGAAACTGATGAAGTGGCTGTTAATATCACAACGGGATTCCCTTTCGTTCTGTGTGTGCTGCCACCTCCTCCTCATGCTCTTCTTCTCTCTGTTGTGGGGAATGTTTTTTTTGCCGATAAGTGGTGTGTTTATATGTCATCAGCTGCGTGACTAGAGCAGTAGATAAATGACTCACTTGTGGCTTTGTCGTGGAGTCCCACTCAATTTAACCTTTTCAGCTGCTTTGATTTCCTTCAAAAGTTTCTGCACTGGCATCAACACTCAGGCAGTGATTTTAGCTTAGCATGGTTTGGAACTGATATGGGCATGTGGTCTTGGTTTGAAATAGTGTTGAGACGATGTTGCGTGAAAGCTAACTAAAGTGGATTAAATCACTGACATCCCACAGTACATCCTAGACTTTCATAGAACACTCTGATTCTACTTCCCTTTCTTTGACAACCTATCCCAATCCACATGGCCCCGCTATAGACCTCAAATTCTCTAGACACAGTATAGTGGGTAAACTGTTGCCACAAATAACAGGATGTCTAGTAATTTCATCTGTAGTTGTGATGTTACCAGTCCTCAGTAAACACAATAATGTTGACATATCTGTATTTTGGCTCAAATACCCCAAATGTGTGCTGATATTTTGAGTCCTTTTTGGCTTTATTTGTTAGGACAGTGAGGCAACAGGAAATCAGGTAGAAGAGTGAGGAGTCCGAATTCGAACCCATGACGCCAGAGTGAGCTACTATGTACAAGCTCTCCATTTGGGCAGCATGCTCCACGAACTAAACTAAACCACTGCCCAATCTATGGATCTTTAGCCCTTAGTCAAATGTGACTTTAACTTACATTATCCAGATGTGTCCAGATATCTCCACTGGGATATAACACTGAAACACTATCATTTCAGTTGGACTATAATATTATGCTCAAGTTTATAGAACTCCAAGGCAGTCATTTGAATAGCCCCACATGTGACTGCACTGACAGTTGACGATACTGAAAGAGCCAGCGCGAACGTAATTGTCTGGCTCCCCTCCCCCTTTCTGAGCAGCAGGAAAAGATGGTGCGGCACATGCATCCTACCACGTAGCTTTGGCAACAGCCCAGCAGCCTCTATTTGTTAAATTGGAGCACATGACATGAGTGCAGTGGTTGTCACATATTCCTGTTTGATGCGAGTAGTTAACCTTTGATTAATGTGATTGTTTAGTTGGGGACTGCCTCTTATTCTAATGAGTACTAATTAGCTGTCTGTGCCGAGCTGTTTGATGTATTTGATCGGAGCATGGGATGAAGCGACACGCTCTCAGTTAAATGAATCACTCTTAAGATGCAGTGAGCAGGTTCATCTCATGCATTCATCTCTGGCTGGAGTTTGTCAATGGGCACCGGTTCGAGGACACACATGTTCACTAATTACTCTGTGCACTTGGCTCTCAACTTTGAAGTTTGACTTGGATCACTCGGGTTGACTTGGAAGGCAAATCAACTGTTGCGTGAAAAGGCTCTTTCAACAGACTTCTGAGCTGGACTTGTCTCTTTGCATTAGCCTTAGGACAAAGGGCATCCTCCGATAATGTCAATGACCCATACTGTCAGATGGACTGTGGTCATGTATTTCACAACTTTACATAGACTTTTGGAACTCATTGTAGCAAGAGGAGGCGTAGGAACAGGACTACATTGAGCTTTTTTTTAAATAGAAAACTGTGTCTAGTTCCTACATCACAGAGGACTGTTATGCAATTTGCTTACAAGTAATTTGTACATGAACATGAGTGTAATTGGTGCTTTAGGTTCACAGAATCTTAAAACTGTAAATCTCAAAAACTGTACCGATCACTGCCTCTACAACTACATAAGATACAGATTGTGAGCCGCTGCAAAAAAAGGAACTTCAGCAACAACTACTGTCCATAGCAACACAAGGTGGGTTATCTGTGTTGTAGCAATTACCACTGTACCTGAAACATAGCCCACCTTTCTTTGGGATCACCCACAGAGACCATCTCCTCACGTAACTCGAGTGCAGCACTCACTCTGCAGCAGCTGCTACGAGTCTGCACCGAGCCTTCACAGAGTGGTTTGGCAGAGACACACCACTGTATCAACTTAATTATCTATTGCTGATTGTGGGCTCCTTGTTAGTGTAACGGTGAATCTTTACGCTGGTCTTAAAGGTGTAGTCCGAAAGTCCTAAAATGAAAATTGACCTATAGAAGTCCAGTTAACTTTAGTTACTCACTCCTGAATTTTAATTTCTTATTTAAGGACTACACCCGTAAGCCTATATCAATACAAAGGGTTGAGTTATAGATATTCTAAAAATCAAAGCAATGAACTTGAAGAATTTGCCACTTATCATACATAATAGAATCCCTTTATACAGATCCAAAATGCCATGATTCATGAGGTTTATCATATTCAAGTGAAAGTGCAATATCATCCTCCTCACCTCTCCTCTGGCTGAGGCGGTATTAATCTCACACATATCTGTCACTACAAACAACAATCAAAGACTACTGGTGTGAAACTGCTGCACTCATTCTCAGTGGATGTCAGAACTTTTGGCAGTGAAAGCTGTTGAAAATAATGGCTTATAGCCTGTAGTGGTGCATTATGGCTGAAAGCTCCATAAGAAGTCATTTTTGGACAGCATTACAGCTATTCATTCCAACCTCCATCGTCTCCAGCTGCACGAGTGGCAATCAGCGGCTATAGTTCGGTAATGTGGTCCCATTGAGCTTATTGGCTTTACACTCCCGCGTTGATTATTTCAAGATTGGGCTATTTCTACAGGTGGCTAAGTAGCATATGCAACCAATGTGAAGGAAGAATGGCTCTGCAGCACGTCCAGGCCAGATCTGACTCTCATTTCTCCCCACTCAGCAGAAGGTGCCCTGGGTGACTGTCTGACATAGCTGCGATTTGTGCAAATGGAGGTAAGAATGTATTTAACAAGGTCAAAACCCCGGCTGTGGCATCAGCATGCAGAGAGGGGCCCCCTGTCCCTCTTCCAGTGCAGTTTAATGAACCGGCTGACCCATTCTGTAGCGCACCAAAGTAACACGATACCAGAGGAGGCTAAATCGAGACCGGGCTGCACTGACTCTTAAACAAGAAAGCACGCTGCACTTTTTTTTGCACCTGACCTTGGAGATAATCTACATCTACAAGTTCAAGCTCTCAGCATCTTGCATTCAGCGCTGGATTCTGCAGTAATTGGAGCAGGCCCAGCATTAGCATCCCAGGTGTGAGCTATCATATTTACATTTTTCTGAACTTGATGGCAGCGTGAACACAACCCCACCATGTCGTTGTATGCGAGTTTGCTTTGTGTTGGCAGCCCCAGGGCCCAGAGAAAAACCATTAGCAGACCTCTAAAGGTGATTGATGGTGAGGATCAGAGTCTTATCTGCACATGGTTCCTCTGCTGTCAACCATTTGGATGAGCTTCCATCTGTTCTTTATAAACACAATGCAAAGTGTTGCTCATTCAGTTTCACTTTGTATTATCACTACACGTTTTAATCAAGCATCAACTAAACTAATAAATTAAGGAAATCATTGACTTTTCATCTCATTTCTGTTCAATACATTTAGATTTATGTGATACTGGTATTGCCTTTGCTGATATTGCATGTATAGGATAATTTTATGTGATCAGTATGAAAGTCAAAAATGTATTTGCTTATCTGAATATAAAAAAAACCCGGGTAAACCTGTAAACCCCGGGCTTTGCTTGTTTACTCTGTGCTTCTAAGCATTGTTCTGGCCTTAATTGTAGTAAGCTGTCCATCTAGGTGATACATCAGGTGCTCTCTTGTGACATTTGGGAAAAGACACTCTTCAAAGTACCGTACAGCATTGACATTCAGCTTGAATCTGCTATGACTAAGGCAATAATTGACATTTCTTTCTCTACCTGTTTGTTGGTAACAGCCAGTTTTCTGACATGAACAGTATGGCTTTGTGCCTAACATGAAGCACCATTATAGCTGATATGCAGCACTGCCGCAGGAGACATATAGGCAACAGATAACAAAGCAACTTTACTTGTTCACCCAGTACATTCTTGTATAAGGATGTGGATTATAATAGAAAGTAGAGCACATTTTTTGTCTGTTTCATTGATGTTTCATTTACAGCATTCATGTTAATCTACTAAAGAGATCAATAGATAATCACCATAATTATTTCATCAAAGCCCATCAATGCTAAGAGATTTAACAACTTTCTTGGCAAGCAGCTAGTCAAACTGATAGGCTAAATGCAGCCAAGTGATAAATAGCACTATCATTTTACACAAAAGCCTTACAATGCTAGACTTGTGCTTGTCATGTTTTTGTCAATATATAATTATGTCTTTCCCAGTGTCTCTGAGCTTTAGGCCTGGTGCACCCTGTACAGTGGCCAGCTATTCGCTTGATATTGATGCAAATTAAGTGTGAGCAATTTGATAGAGGGGTGCAAGATGTGAGTTGTTAAGGCCCTCTAAAAGAATGTTTTGTTCTCTGACTGAAGTCTGTGTGTTCTTTAAAACCTGGTGATGATTCTGTATCCCTAAAAAGTACATCTCTCTTTAAGTGGTCAAAGCCATACAATTACAGTGTCTGTGTGTGCGTGCCTGTCTGTTAAAATGATGGAATAGCATCATTATAATCCTTGGATTCTATCACATTCATATTAAGGCATATTGTCAGGGATAATGGAATTACATAAGAGGGACATGTCGGCTCTTCATTTGTCAGCTCTCCTTTGCTCGTCCCCAACCCCCCCCCCCCCATCCCCCCATCCACACACACAACACAACACTCACATTATTCTTCGGCTTATCCAGCATTATCTGTAGCTGCTCGAACGCAGCACTAGCAGCTAGCCCTAATCTGTACATGTTAATTGGCAGATTAAAAAGTTCTTAATTACTTTATAGGATTTGGCTACTGTGTGTTATGTGTATGTTTTCACACAGTAGCCTGTTTGGCAATCTGGCAAAACTGAAATGTTGGAAACTGTTATATAAAGGCTTCTACCACTAAAGAAAAGTCTACAGCAGTGAGCAAGCAAAAAAGGAGTGTCCATACAAAGTAAATCTAGGCAGGAGGAGGCATGGGACAATATTGATTCTCACTTTTATTGTGTCCAAAATAATTGATTAATCAACATTATTACCACGACAATTAGGCCAAATAATTAATGGGTGTATATTCATCTCACTTCAATCTTCAATATATATAAAATATCAGAGAGTAAAGACAGACTGTGGTAGCTCCATGGTAACGCCCAGAGGGGGGAGTGACGCTTCTGAAGGCTACACCTAATTAGCTCACTGCTAAAAACAAACAGCACACAGCGGTACAACAGAGTGAACAGGTAGGCTTATGAAGATCTTGCAGTAAGCCTGACCCTGCCATGATGTGTGGATCAGCGATGTGTGGCTATTCTCCCAGCCTGCTCCCGGCACTTCTGCAGCCACAGCAGCCGGTGACTCGGGGAGGCAGTGGGACACAGGTGCTTTGAACACAGCGTCCACTGCATATGAAGTGATTAAAACATCACTCTTGATTAGGAAATACTATGACTTATGCTAAGGATAATGCACATAAATAGGTCCAAAACAAGGTCTAAAGAGCAATGAGGCGCAAATAAATGATGATGATTAAAAATTGACACAATCAATTAGTTGTGCATGTTTTCATCACGAACGATATAATCGTCTATCGTCCCATCCCTAGGCAGGAGTCATCTGAGGACACAGAGGGAGTTGTGAAGTATGCTGGCTGTGCAGTTACGGAAAAGGGCAAAAGAGGACAAAAAGCAACATCAGAGTGACGGCAATTTTTACATTTCAACTAAATTCATGAATGTAAATTCAGCAGAAATAGTAGTCTTGTACTAAACCAGCTCCAATCCCGCACTAAACTAAAAGACTGAATCAAGACTAAAGCAGGCTTTATATGGCCACAACAGTTTAGTTTAGCTTTAGTGCATTACAAAATAATGTGTTTGCCAATATTTCATTCAATTTTGAAAAATATTGTGCAGTCCTTGTTGAAGAGCGGTGCCAGTGGATGACTGTGCTCACTCAGCCGTGATTCTCTTGGGGCTAACACAGAGCGAAGCACATCATCACAAAGAGACAAGCAGAAAAGAAGGCTGCATGTTTTTGTGCCACCAACATCCATGCACGACCGAGAACACACCAATTTGGCTGGTTTATGTATGTGTGTTGGACTGAGACACTCAACCCAAATTAAACACTCAGTTTGTATTCCCCAGAGTTCAGATACTCGTGATCTTGTGTGCAGTAAAGCGAATTGTATTAGTTAAAAACCCTATTCTCTTACAATTGGGCACACTCCGGTGTAATCTGAAGATCTGTTTGTCCTTCTCGTGTCAGGTTTTCTCACTTTGAGTTTGTTTAACTAATGTTGTTTACTTTGTGTCAAACACGATAGCCTGCTGTGAAGGAACAGAGTTGTACTTGGCAGTGAGGGCAGGGGATTTGTGCAGCAAATTGGAAGTGCTACTTCTAAGCACGGAGATGAAGAGATATGAGAGTTGTGCTTTTGGCTGGGGTTGACATGTTTGGAATCACATCATAGTCTTAAATGGATTAAATCTCACTGTCTTAATCCAAATGTATTTCTCACCTTGTAAATTTACATGTAACTTAAATGGAGTGTTTAATATGCTTAGGCTCATGCCATGCAGTCTAGTCCCAGTTAAGTAGAATGTATATGATCTGATGGCTATAGTCTATCTAAAACCAGATTAAAAAAATCACACTAAATTGAATTGATCACATACACACTTCACTGCTAATAACTGAGCTGTTTCTGCATGCTTGCATACAACCCTGTCAGACTGGAGCGGTCATCTGTATGGACATCGGATGAGGCACATTACCAGTTGGCAGCCAGCAGACATTAGACATGGAGAAAGAAAATGTGTCAGTGTGGCATCTTGTTCAGAAATGAGACTTTCGTTTGTCTTTATGCACTTTCTCTTTATTGTCTCTGAACAGTAAGAGAGGAGAGTAGTGACAGTCCTATTATGTCCTTAAGGCCCAGACTTAGTGACTGAGCCTCAGGGACAGTTTCAATAATGAAGTGTTTTAGCTACTGGCAACAGAGGTTTAGTCCAACTGTTCTATCTCTGATCCACTGATGTTATAGAAGTACGGCATTGTGACTTTTCTGTGCTTCTAAGCATCGTTCTGGCCTTAATTGTAGTAAGCAGTGGACATCTCTTCAAAGTACAGCATTGACATTCAGCTTGAATCTGCTATGACTAAGGTGATAATTGACATTTCTTTGTCCGCCTGTTTGTTGGTAACAGCCAGCCAAGAGATTTTACACCAAACAGTGAGGATATAGCAAGAGTGGACGTCTGGCTGCACACTTCTGTCAAAAGAATGGGTGTTAAGTAAATGTAGAATGACTTACTTCCAAAAGACACCATAATACACTATTTATGTTTAATGCATAACATATGTATATATGCTACCATGTAATCTACCCCTCTGGACCCTTTGGTCAGTGTAGTGCTACAAATATGCAACAGAACATTAACATGTTCTACAAACCCATAGAGAGCTTTACGTAGTCTTTTGTTCCCACTAACGTAGATTATACATTGCTTGAGATTAATTATTTCTTAGCATTTTTTGTATGATTGTATGCGTGTAATGCTCATGTGGCTGCAGCAGATGTATTTGTATTCTCATGTTGCAGAGCCGTATGGCATGACACTCGGCCGTGAGCCTAGATCCTCGACGCGTGACTGCGTGAGAGACTGTCACATGTCTGATTCTAATGGAGACATCATGCCTGTGTCAACACATGTCATACATCAACTGCTACATGCTAAACTGAAGCCCCACGGCATTCTCACATGTTGCATCTAAAAGATGCTTGAGGCTGAGCCAAAGTCCCATGCTGCTCGATTCAAAAGAGCATCTCTGTTTCTGTACAAGTCTAGATAGACCAACAGCCTCTCATTGTTGTGTATAGATGTATTTACAAAATGCAGACCATGTAGTGGGTGCTGTTAAATAGTCTCTGCTCTTCAGTGGGCCGTTGATGTGGAATAATACACTCTCCTCAGCTGTCTGCCTCTGCAATCCCTCCCTCCCCCCGGCAGGAAATAATTGCTTGTCCTCTACACGGCACTTCAAATAAAAGAGCTGTGTTAATGAGGGCTTTTCCTGCGTCTGCGTCTCTCAATCACACACTCCATCACCGCCTCTTCATTACTCTGTGTCTACACTAAGTGCTCAGGCGACTTCGTTTTTTGGGACTTGTCTGGTAGCGCTAGTGTTTGCTGTCAGTCCGGAGTCGGCGCTACTCCAGAAGCAGGTGGTGTGTCTCCGGTGCCCAACTTTAACTATGGGTGTCAGTTGCGGTGAATTAGACTCGATGATAGTAATTTGAGGGCTTCCTGTGGTGGAATAACTCCCCTCGCCTCCTTTCCTCGGGTGGCTGACTTCAGGGCAGCTGTCAGTCATAGTGTATTGTGGAGCGAAGGGGGCGAATATGCAGGATGCCCTCGCTGTGGGGTAACAGACGTGATGGCACACTTTTATACAAGCAGTATTTTGAAACCACATGATTTATTGGCATCAGTGGGGGGTTGAGACCATTAGGGCTTCACTCCTGATAAGACTCCCTTGATGATTTCAACCAGCTACTGTGTCACAGGCAATTGTTGGAGTTGGATGTTTGCCAGATGATTTTGGCTGGTGGCATTGCAATATATGATGTGACTAGCTGAATGTTAATACCTTTACAGGGCATGTTCTTGTTTAAGAGGTTTAATTTTTTTTCCCTTTTTTTTTTTACATAGGTCAGTTGCTTATTATTAAAATCAAATGCATACAGGTCTCTGTGGCAAGTATTAATGAAATTATTGGTACAGTCAATTATTATCAATTTCTCACTTGTAATAGTGTGGCATATAGAGCATGACATTGTATTTTGTAATATATGCGTGTCTGGGTTTAACTCCCCTCCAGTATGCCTGTTTTAACCCTTGTTCAGAAAGTGCTGTTGTTTAAATAGAGACAGTTTCCTTATTTGGAAGTCTGCCATATCTTTTTTGGCAACTGTAAATCCTAAAAGCACTTACCACACCACTGCCAAAATCTGTTATACTACCATTTGCAACCTGTTGTCTTTGTGCTGGCAACAGTGTTTAGTTAATTTATTAGTATTAATGTCAACATTTTGTGGAGAAGCATAATGCTTTTGAGAATGTCATGCACTATGGACCACATGGCAGTTTTTTGTATTTAGTTGTTGTTTAGTGGATATTACTATTTAATGACTGATAAAATGTACACAGTTCAGTCGAGCCTGACAGCCCCCAGGCAGCCTGTCATAACATGTGGCCAGTGCATAAGTAATGGGGCATGGAGCAGCTTGTGGCTGACTTACAGCTTGCAGTGAATCACTGCTCTGCAGATGCCAAAGCTACTGCCAACAAATGTGACTCTGCAACAGGCACAGAGTATCAATCAATCCATCAAGTATTCAGCCTGTACGAGCTAAGTGCTCCCACTGCCAAACAGAATGATAACTGCTCCTGCTGAAGGTGTCTACTCACACTTTGTTTAGACATAGCGCTAAGTAATCAGGACAAATGTGTTTTCATGACACACATGTCTGATATGCTGCACTATTGGCCACAACTAATGGTCTTATAACACGGATAAGGTATCTGTCTTGTCACAACTGATGCACTCTTAATCAATACAAATTTATGCATTGCCATCCATTCCCACCTTAGTGACAGCACAGTGTGTACAGCCATAGCAGCACTGCCTTGTGTTGCATGTTACGCATATTTAGATCAATGTTGTGCATCATTTTAAAGTTAAATCAAGTTTCCCATTTTGGCAATTTCCTCCAGAGGGTAACATGTTCTCAAACTTGATCTGACTGTTCTCTCTGCTATCTTCTCATTCAGTTGGTTCTGAGCAGGTCACATCAGGCTGCTGCTCTCAGGGGCATGTGGAGGATTTCCTACCAGACGTTGACATGAGGTCAGAGTAGGGCTGGGCGATATGGCAATAAAATTGAATCGTGATGTGCGGTTATGAAAATCAGCTTCATCTGTGAAGATCGTTAAATTGTTATATATACGGTGCATTCATTTATTCTTTGCTCTTCACCGTCATTTTTACTGTAACAATGCCAGTGTTCATATTCATAATAAAAAAAATAAAAATAAGTAAGACAAAAAATACAACTAAAAGTCAACTAAAACTGTGATGAAACTGTGATCTTAATCTTATAATCGTAGGTCAGAGGACTACTGTACTTTGGAGACTTAATGTAGATCTGGACTGTGATCCATTGTTCACCCTTTTCTCAAAGTGAGGTAATTGGGAGTTTGTGTTTCGCCCAACAAGTTTTTGGTTGTTTCTTGTTTTGACTTATAAGCAAGAAAACTCAAAAAGAAGTTGAATTTTCATGAAATCTTCCGAAAGGTCACTAAAAAGATAAATTGGGAATTATTGCCCATAATAGGACCAGTATTCCCTCTTCTGGAACAATGAGTTGGTAAAAGGACTTTTCTGGGCTTAAGGTTCCTATATAATTTTCAAATAAGTTTAGTTTTGGAACAATAAAAAGAGTATTTACCCCTGAACTAGAAGGTGCCCAGTTTGTATATTGTGCTGTAGGAAGGATAGAAAAGACTATATAAGGCCATATAATGGAGAGCCCTGGCTCATCAGCATTCATCTCAGCTGCTGTATTGATTGGAGTGTAGCATATACATTACAACCCCATGCTTCATTGATTTGCCTCTGATCGGCTGAACACATTCACCCTCTTCTTAGCCTCACCGCCTCCTCCAAGACAAAGCTCCAATCATAGTAGGACCATAGAACAACAGATTAAACTAAATGGCCAAGAAACAGTTTTGTTAAAAATAGGAGGTGTGGGGTAGGGCGGTCCAGCATCACCTGGATATATACCTGGACAAATGAGGGCTAATGGTCTCTCCGTGTAGGCTTGCTGAAGTGAAACTGTGAGGTTAACCACTTTCCACACAGTACTCTGACACCATGAGCCTGACTGCACTGTCGAGTTCTACCCGTTTGCACTGGGACAACTATGTTACACTATTACCACCATCATCTACTTGGACTGGTGAACTGGTCCTTTTAAAGCCTTGGTTGTTGATCCCAAATACCCAAAGTCTCTCCATAATGTGCAGTGTTTAGCTCAGGTGGTAGATCTGCTTCACTATACAGAGGTTTTACAGAGCTCACACTGGCGTTGTGGGTTGGTCTCCCTGATTTCCTGTTGCTGTCAAATAAAGCTGAAAATGACCAAAATTACCCATTGATGAGATAAAATATACAACACTACCAGCATAATACAACGTGCTAATGTTTTCAGATATCTGTCCTGACCTTAATCACTAACAAGGATTTTTCTTTAGACCAGGTTAACTTGTTTTTTGCTGACTCGTGGTTTGTGAGTCACTGAATAGTATTCTGTCCGTTTGGCTCAGTGACGTTAGTGTTATCTGATAAACTTATGCCTCCGGATTACGTGAGCAAGTTTCTCAAGGAATTTACAGAGCCTCACATATGACACCTTGTATACCAGGAAATACACTTCATAAATGATTGAACATTGACCTAGCAAAGTCATTTATGAATATGTTACTCTGCAAATGAAGATCATGTTGATGAATTTGACCTCTAAATATGTCACAATAATGCCATGGTCTTTAGTCTTACAGATTTACACGGTTATTGTTCCTAGAGCCTTTTTTCATGATTTATTTTTATTGTTTTATTCCTTATTTTTGTATTAGGATTTTAATTCAGAAGCATTTTTAACTATTAAATAAAGGATTTTTTCTGCTTAATTGAACTTGCATCAAAATATCGAGAAAATATCGCAATATTGGTTATCGAATATTGAATGTTTTTCTCATATTGTGCTACTTTTGCTCATATCCTGATGTGGAACATAGTGAAAGCTCTCTCCCACTCTCTCTGCAGTACCTGACCACTCTCCCCTCTGTTGTTTTTGGAGGGTGGTAGGAAGGCCTTCTGGCAGCGCTGGCTTTGGGAGGTTCTCTCTGCACGAGGCCTAGTATAACTTATGTTCCTGTTGAAAGCCCTGGTGAGCAGCCTCTGTTCCCTGCCAGCTTGTTTGTCTGCACTGAATTTTTTCGTGCACACTGCTGTTTGAGTGTGCAGCTTATATTTGTGCTGTGTTCCCCTCTGTGCTGCCCAGTGCTGGCCTGTGATTATGCCTGGACCAGTTGGATATAGTTGGACGAAAGCAAGCATGATTCCCCTGAGTCGCTGGGCCTCTCCACACTCTGTGCCAGCTGCTGTCTATGATGCTGTTTGTTGAGTCACTACTATACCTGAAATTAGTGGGCACTGGGCAGGGAGGTGTTACTGTCTGCAAAGAAATGTTTTTTATGCACACATTCTATAATAGTTAACAACTCACATAACAAGGAAATTATTCATATCACTTCTGTAATGATGACTTGATCAGGAGAGAGAAATTGTGTTGCATAGTCATACAATAGCCTAGCTTGGTGACTCACTCAATTGATTTCTAAGGCAGGGCGAACAGTGCAGAGTAAACCAATCAGGAAAGTAGCAGACACAATGATCGATGATGTTAAATCAACATGGCATACAGAGAGATAAATGATCTGTGACGTTTTTGCTGTTAAAATCGTGAATGTTTTGGAGTAGAGGGTGACACAACACACAAAGCAAACATTGCTGCAGATCAACCAATCCAGCTGCCCAGAGAATTTTGTACCAGGGAGAAGTCTTTGTGAAGGGGAGGGTCACCAGACTGAGTCGCTCTGTATAGAATATACAGGGAACTCACGTCTGGCCATGTGCACTGGAAAACAAGACAACATTTTTGCATCTTTGTTTTATTTTGTCTGGGCAATGCACAATGTAAACACACAAAGGGAAAATGTGTCCTCATTTCCAGATGTTGAGGGTCTTGATCAGGATGTACCAATCTCAGTGATTAGCCTATTGTGCATGTTTTAGTTTGTTTGGGAAAACCAAAGTATTCTGAGAAACCCCATCTAGACACAGGGAGAAACATGCAAACTTCACACAAAAACGTCTGGTGTAGGACCTCAACCTGTAGCCTCTTATTGTGAGCCAACTGTCCTAATAACCACGTTCCATCCTACCATGCCAATGTGCTGTAAACTACATCATATATATGCCCTCATCTCTGTGTCAAACTGTGTAAATGGTTTATTTGTTGTTGTCCACTCAGCCTTTCTGTTTGACAAATGGGGCCAGCCTCATAATCAGATCAGGGCACCTAAGTGACGTGCTGCAAATGTACTACCTTGTGATCCCACACATTCATTTTATTACAGCCACTAATGAGATTAGAGCAGCAGCAGCAGCAGCCAGGAGGTACAGGGTGACACCACCTCCACAGCGGCCACATCTCGTAGTCTTCAGGATACCTTTTAACAACATATCAACCTAAAGACCATGGCATTATTGCAATATATTTAGATTTTTGTGATGCGGATATTGTGTTTTATGATATTCATATAACCAATAATTGTACTGACCTACTAATCCATATTTTGTGGCCTCAACAGGAAACCTCGCATCAACTCCCAACTGGTGGCTCAGCAGGTGGCCCAGCAGTACCCCATGCCCCCGCCGGCCAAGAAGGAGCGAAGGGAACGGGGCGAGCGCCCGGACAAGGAACGGTCCGACGGAGGGGAGGGGGACAGACGTAATGAAGTGGAGCGTCCCGAGACAGTGAGGCCGGAGATGGACACTTCTCCCGAAAAGGACAAAATTATGGACAAGGAGCAGCCAATTAAAGACAAGCCGGACATAGAGAAGGAGATCAGCCCGGCCATCACCAAGAAACCCGGCAGCAAAAAGACCAGGTAAGTGTACTCGCCTGCACTTACAGTTAAAAAAAATTCAATTGTTTCAAAATACTGAAGTATTACTATTTTTCCCATCATCTATAAGCTTTAGACGGGGTATTTTTTATTGACCATAATAATTGTGACCTAGGTTTGGTTTAGCACCGATGTAAGAAGTTTGCTTCAGTTATCTTTTCCCTTTAAAAAAATAAAATTAAAAAAATAAATCTTAAAGACCCCCTTTTGGGTCACAACCCAGTGTTTGAGCACCACAGAACCTTATGTAAAAACCTTCAAAATGTAAAATTAATTTCCAATTTTACTTCCACTGTGGTTTTATCTCCTCTAACTCTTAACTGTTATCCCCAACAGACCCAAAACAGACCACCAGAGCCCACCCAGTGACAAACACAGTATACAGTCGGGAAAGTCCGTGACCAAGACCAACAAGAACTCACACATCTGCAGGTGGGTGATACTCCCCTCTCTTCACAGAAACATTAGGCCTTAGTACCGACAGTAATGCGTAGAGTCACTGGTTAGTCCCATAATTCTATTAAGTTAAGTTGTGTCTGAACAGATGAATATGTTCTGGACTTTAATCCACTAAATGTTACATGTATTCTCTGTTCACCATATTCTAGTTAATTTAGTAGGCTTTTGTGGAAAGTACATTTATGGTGGGACGTTATGTAAAGTGTGTTGCCATGTGGTTTGTGGGCAGGTTTCAATAGTTTCCTCTTTAGACAGAATTCATTCTTTCATCTCAAATGCAGAAGTCCAGGATCGTCTGATGCAGGAGCAGTATGCTAGTGTTCGCCAACCACCTATTTAAAAACCATGTAAAACCTAATTATTTATTTCCTGTGTGTTTGTGTTGAAAAAAAAAAATTTCTGCGGTTTTATAAGGAATCATGCAGTATCAAAAACATCTGTAGAAGAGGTTTATCACATCTAGAGCTTCACAATTTTCTAATACCGAGACTTTAATACTACAGTCTATAAATGTGGTCTGAATATATAACACTGATTATAGCACTAATTTCCCCGACTGAAACTGATGTGTGGTTTCACTATGTTTCACCTGGTTTCGTTGTGTCTGTACTGAGCCTGTCTTCTCTGTAAGTCGCTACAGTCATTGGGAAACCTCAAATGATTCTTTTACACTAAACACCCACTCTCACTTTGTAAGCACTTGATGTGTCAGCCGTTTAGAGTAAGCGCCCCCACAGAGTTGGCACACTGTTGCGTGCTGTTTTTAAGATATTGTATGCGACATCTCTGATCATCACTCAATAGTTTCACAAGAACTGAGAAAACAAGATTTTTGAGTTGATAAGCTACTAGTGATGATACTATAGTTTTGATGTTACTGACTTGTATTATGTGTCCTGTGTGTGTCAGGCCCAAGCTGAAGAACATCGACCGGAGCACGGCCCAGCAGCTGGCCATCACCGTGGGCAACGTCACAGTCATCATTACAGACTTTAAAGAGAAGACTCGCTCCTCCTCCACCTCCTCCTCCACCATCACCTCCAGCACCGCCTCCGAACAGCAGCACCAGAGCTCCGGCTCCGAAAGCATGGACAAGGGCTCGTCACGCGCCTCTACACCTAAAGGGGATCTGTCTGTGGGGCATGACGAGTCTTTCTGAATACCCCCCCCCCCCATCTCGACCCTCCCATGGTCACCCTTGTTTGTTTTTTTAATTTCTGGACACAATGGAACCCAGTGGGGTGCACATACGTTCACCTCTATTCCAGTCTGCGAAGAACTGAGGCAAAAACCGAACTTACAAGGATTTACTACCCCACTCCCCCGTCGTCCCGCAGTAGCATCCAGACACTTGTATCTATTGTTTTATATTTGTATGTGGATATCAGGCCAAGTCTTTATTTTTGTTTTGATTTTTGTTATTTTTGTAAAGAAGACTTCTCCGCTGGGCACAATAACCACCATCGTTTTGAACTCCTATTATTCCCTTATTTATTACCTGTTGCACCTGTATACTTTGATATTCTCTCTTTCTCTTGAAGCTTTTCCGTGTAGAGCTGCCAACAACCGACCGTTCGTCAATGTTTTTATTACAGTGAATATAAAACCCACACCTCCACACACGCACTGGTGCTAGATCCACTGTGAAGAGGCTTTGGAGACCTGGGATTTCAAATGAATGCAACGGACTCGGGTCTCATTTTGAACAATAACAGCACCAAGAGACTGTCGAGCTGTTTATGTATTGAGGATTCACCTTGACTTTAGCAGCTCTTAGACAGTGTCCTATGTCTTTACCTGTACAGTGTAGGCTGTTGTGAATAACACTAAAGCTGTCAATATTTTCTGCATTCCTGAATATTGTTTTCCTCTTTTGACTGAGAGATCGTTCCATGCAGTTCCACTCGATGTAAAATAGATCCGTCGTGTCAAAGCTGTCGTGTATTATTTTCATTTTTCGTTGGTAATCCTGGAGATGACTTCGTCTCCAAGTGCAAAGACAAGACAATTGACTTTTTGTGATTTCATTAATTTAAGACTCCTGTCACTGAAGGCAAACAAACTCTCGTAGTAGTTGATAGATTATCATTTTTAGGGCAGCAAGGCTTATTTAAGGAT
>JAVQKD010015727.1:0-12699 GCA_036025635.1 Philypnodon grandiceps
AATATGATGGCAGTTACCTCTATAGCGCCCCCTATAGACTGAAAGAAGAATGTAGTTTTAGGGAATTTGACAAAATTTGGCAAAAACATTCTTCACAAACATCCAGACAAATCAAAAAAGTCAAATAGACCCTTCACATGTTTGTCATGGATTGGGGGCGGAGCCTCTTAATTGCTCGTTAACAATATTAAAACCCTTAGAAATCACACAATGTCTGATTAAGGTGCCCGTTGGTGACAGTTGGGGCAGACGTATGGGGCCGTTTCGCCGATATACGCCTTGCTGTCGGGGACAACAGCACAGGCCTAGTTAGTGTATGTTTTTTGTATCAAAAGTAGCATTAGTAGCATCCTGTCATTTTTTCCACACCTTCTAAAAATATACCAGGATCAGATTTTGCTCTGTTTGAAGGTCTGTGCTTGACACCATACTACGGGGAAATCAGGCCTTTTGCTCATTGCCTATCCTATTATTTTGTCAGAACAAAACTAACTATTGTTTGCGCTCTGCCCTAAGGCTACAGATTGCATTTGAGGATCAAGAGAAAGAGAGAGCTTTTTGTCCTGCTGCTGAATGGCCATTACACTCACAGGCCACATTAAAGAGGCATGGCTCCTGCGAGTCCTGCCTAACAGCCGCTGCCTCTCCAGGGGGTGTGGGCTCAGGGACTGGTGTAAGGGCCAACATGTGTACAGACAGACAGACAGCACAACAAAGAATTACAAAGATGACAACATAGCAATATGTTTAGTCGCGTTTATTTTGGATATATAATGATTGCATACTGTGATTTAAAATGACAGCCACAATGTTAAAGGGCCTCTTTTATGCTCACGCAACCTTTCTGAGCTTTTTACCAGGTTATAATATTGTTCCATTGTCATGAACATAGGTTATTTACCTCAGCAGGTAATGTTTTCAGTAGCGTTTGTCTGTTAGAAACTTAACACATACACTACTGAACAGATTTGGATGAAGAGTTCAGGTAAGGTCAGAAATGATACAAGGGACAATTGATTCGATTTTTAGAGTGATCTGGATCACCATCTGGATCCTTTATTTTAGCAAATTTACTCAGAAAGTACTACACAAATTTGAATGAACTTTTCAGGGAAGGTCAGTTACACAAAGACCAGTTGACAAAATTTTGGGAGTGATCTGTGGAAATGAGCTGCCTTGGCAGATGGCTGCAGTCTCCGAGTGCTAGTTTGTGAAATGTTCTATTTAGAGTAGTTTTTGGTTTCAATCACGCACTTTTAAGTAATGTATGCTGAAGCACTGTCCTTCTCAGGGCCTGAAAACTTTCACCGTTTGAATTAATACCAAGTAAAGCCAAGCAAGGGAGGGACCTGGCTACTACTTTTCATATTCCAGAGGGGTAAACTAAATTGGCAGGACATCACAGCTGGATACACGTGTCCGGCATGGTTTAAATGTTTATTGCCAGTCAAGATCATCTGGCTACCGTTAAAGGTAAAAGAGTGACGGGGGAAGTTACGTAATACAGTGGGGGCAGGACCAAGAACAACAGTGGGGAGTTATTAATAGTGGCATGTATAAAGCAGTTGTCTAGGCTGCACAGTGGTAGACTGGCAACATGGGTCTTTAATGGCAGTGATTCTATTTAATTTTTTGTCAGTTTGTCACAGCGTCTTCTTTCAGACAAAATAGTTACAATTTTCTGTATTTGTGAACAAAAATAAAATAAAAAAATGCATATTACCACAGAAACATAGAAATATATGTAGCTTTATTTGGCTGCCAGCCTCCATAACATAGTCTGGTGTGGGTGTGCAAGAGGATGAGCAATGGCCGCATATGTTTTAGGCTGAAACTGATGTAAAATGTGCCTATAAGGATAAATCTTTTATGACAGAACACATAAGCCCTATTTTGGTGTCTCTACTGCTTGTAAATTTGCATCTGTTTGTGTTTTAGGAGATAAAGTAAATATCAACCAGAGACTGAAAATGGCTTGATGCCACTTGAAACAGTGAGAGCTCTGAATATTGTTTACCTGTTTTCATTTTTTTGTTACACTGTTTTGCTATTTACTTTTTTACATTTATTTCCAAGGTCATGCTGCAGCATTCCTAACTAGGGCTAACACAGATGCATTGGATATGACGAAGTTGGCACACGTGTGCATGCAGACAGTACATACGGAGAGGCCCAAATACACCTCATACTTGTGTTTGGGATCATGCAGATCACATGATCACACTGGATAAATTCTATTTTAGGCTAGTACCACAGGGCCTGAGAAATCTAGACTGGCCATATGAAAACCAAACTAACTTTGATCATCCTGAAACAAAACTTGTGTGTCAGCCACAACAATAAAGAAGAAATAACATATTTTATCAGTCATCCTCATGCTGTTTCTCCTCTTTTTTGTATACCTGTAACTGCTTTAGTTGAATCTGTCTGACAGATAATATTTGTTTCCTGGAAAATAAGCTGTCCTGCTGGTTTGTTGTCAGGGCTTATAGTGATAATCCCCCTCAGTGTGTCTCTGCTTTTATAGAAAATGTGTCTTTGTGTTGGGATCTCTAGTTTTGGTAAACTGATTCTGTGCTTCACTAGTCAGGTGGACTACACATTTAAGAGAGTAGGAGATTTAATTAAAAAAGTGCAATACTTCACTGACAGGTGGTAAGTTGTTAGTCAGGTACAGCTTTGCTGTATTTCTTAATAGCTTATTCCTTTAGTCGCATTAGTGAGTTGCAATATGCAGTATGTGCTTAAATCAGGCCCATCAGGGGTGGTAATTGGAGCAGAGTTACTCTGATAAATATAGAGGGAAGACCAGGAGGTCTCCCCAACAACAGTCGAATGTCAGCCATAGTGGATGGAGAGATCAGGTGAGAGTAGCAAACAAACTTTAGACCATGTTAAGGTTTAATTCTACAAATCTAACAAACAGAGCTTTGTCTTTTTATAGATTTTGAACAAGGTGTAAAGTTTAAAACTTTTAGCTGAGCAGTAATTGTGATATGAGTATCATTGCTTTTACATTGAACTCCTCAGAAGTAATGTGTGGACACATTACTTCTCGTTTTTTAAACCATGGTGTGTTGTTGCTACTTGTTCCTTGGCTTGCCTCCGAGCACTCTCTCTCTCTTTGTATGTGCCAGTGCCTGGCTTGTTGACTTTAGCTGGCCCATGTGCTGTCGCGTTGCCAGAGGGGAGGGTTCTCGGCTGGGCCAAGGCCGATACAAGAAGAGGGAGGAAAGCAGGAGTTGGAGGCGGTGTGGGAGGGTGAGAGTGGGGTGTTGTTTGTGTTTCTACTTAAGAGCTCCAACTCCATCAACCAGAGACTTTCAGACACGTTCAGGTGCAGTAAACCAGGTCAAGACTTCTACAGTAAATTATTATTTTATTAAAACATTTTTGTTTGAGTCTGACTTTTAGCACACAACCTGCACAGGCATTTAACATGTTTTAATTCATAAAAACCCAGATTACTGTAAATGACCATTCACAAACAACAAGCTTTTATGGCAGCGTATCTCAATTAAACCATCTCAAGCCCCAAATACTTACTACCAAATTTGTTTGTTTCCAATACAGTGATGTAAGCAGCTCAGGGCCCATAGTTATTTGTCAAATGGTTGAGAAGAGAGAACAAAAATAGCATGTAATTTGGACTATCTGAAGTGTTATTCAAATACAGTTAAATAATAACAGTGCTGTTATAAAGCAGGCTGGTTTACAATGGCCCGATGTGTCTGCCATCTGCTTTCCACTTGTAATCATAGATATCAAAGTTGATAGTGACAGGACATTTCATCTGTCAGTTTGGATGATAGTCAGTTGACTGTTGGTGCTCCTTGAAAGAATATTCTTTTACCATTTATGACTAAGCACATCCACACACACACACACACACACACACACACACACACACACACACTCACACCACACACGTTAAAAAGCTGTGGTGGTGGATCAGTGTGCTGCCGGGAAGCAAAGGGAAGGAAAAAGCTCAATGTCAGGAAACCAGAGATGTTTTGGGAATTGTAAGGCTTTTTATTGGGGTTTTGGTTATAGCACATGACAGAGCAAGGTGTTTTTACAGTGTAGCATAGCATACCAATAGCTTATATGATTTAGAGCCACAGTATAACTCTACCTACCCAGATACTACTTAAAAGGTCCAAGTATGTTCACTCTGCTTTTCTTCAATTGTTTCATTCACTGGTTTGCAAAATCCTGTATGCTGAGGCACTGACTGAGAAAAACAGGCGTGTTAGTAGAAAGCCACACATGACTGCAGGTTAGTGTAGGCCTACTCAGTGAAACTGGACACGGCTAATCATGTTATCTTTGTCTCTCTCAGATGCTGTTATACTGTGTGTGGATAATTGTTGTTTGTTAGTTTTACTTAATGTGGTCTATATGTGACTTTGTGACATCTGTTTTTATTTTGTCATTTTTCTACAGTTACTTTGGGGTTATATGGAAAAAGCAATGCAGATTTTGAAATCAGTATTTTTGTGTCTGCATCAGGCCAATGTCATACAAAATTATATCTCATTCATATCTGCTGCAATCCTCTATGCTCAGTCTGAAACTTGCCTCCCTTCCAACAATTTTTATCAGTGTGGGAGCTACTTTTTCAACTTAAAAATGATAAAAACAGATTACATCTATGGATCAGTCCTGATTTGCAGCATATTGTCCTCATGTTTAAAGACTCTTGAGTAAAGTTTTGGAGTTGTGTGAGTGTGGAGACCGAGTGGATGGGTGCCAGGGCTTAGGGCTTGGCTGAGAGAATGCCTCAAACCAGTTTATTCTGGTTGTGAAGTTTGGAGGCGGGACAAGGACCTCTTAAAGCTGCAGACCATGCACTGTGAATCCTGACTCGAAGACTTCTATTGTGTTGTCTGTTGTTAAATATTGTGTAAATGTAAATGTATGTATATTAAATTGTACAGAATGCCTTTTGTTTGTGTGGTGTGTAAAGATCTTCCTTTTTTAACTAGACATTAAATGGGCTAGGTTCGTTTTATAGTCACACTGTGTATAAATGTCAAGGCACACGTTAGCTGCTCAGACTGTCCATTGTGCAGCATGCATAAGTCAAGACGATAAAGTATTATACTGTATCTCTGTTAAGTGTGGCACGATTTCCTTAAAGTATGTTTCCTGTTACGTTACTATACTTGATGCTTTCGATTTACCACGAAAACAGTATCGAGTACAAAATAATAACAATGTGATTCATTCCTTGTGTTTGTAGGAAGCCGTCAGGTCATGCTGATAAAGAGGTGATGGCAGCAACCGTCCTGACCTCTTTGTCCACTTCTCCAATGGTGCTCAACCCTTCCTCTGCACCCACAGGTAACAAAATCAACACACATCTAACATATAGCTAAAGGTACAGCATAATATATAGGATTTAGTCTTGTTTTTGTATACAGTATGCAGATTTTAGGCCCGTGGTAAACAAGTACAAGTGTTTACTGCCAAATATGCAGCCTTTACACTGTCACCACCGCTCCTTCTGTCTAGAGTTGCTGTGGTCACCATCACCAAGCCAAGCTCACCAGACGGTCAAAGTCCTGTCAACATTTTTTATACCCAGCCTTATGCCGGGCTATTATTGTTGCTCTGTTGACATTGCTCTACTAAATATAAGACCAGTTACAAAAAGCAGTCTATTGTATGCTATGCTGCTTATAAAAATTTTGTCAAAAAATATATTCATGAAGTTAAATTTGTACTTAAATATTAAAAGTTCTCTGCAGTGAAGTGTGAATGACATTTGTGTTTTCATTTTCTGACATTACCAGAACCGGCTAGCAGAGGTTGGAAAGAGGTGCTGTCTGCCAGCTACAGCAGTTCTACCAGTGGCAACTGGAGCTGGGACGCCAGCGACCAATCAGTGCCCTCCACACCGTCCCCACCTCTCTCCAATGAAACCAACAAGAACTTCCTGCTCTCATCCAATGCTGATGACATCAGTGAGGACATCAACGAGAGCACGCACTTCATGTTTGAGGATCCTATACCCAGGAAGAGAAAGGTGATTTTGTGAGACTTTGTAAAGTCAAACAAACAAATTTGCCATGACATGCCTGTGGTAGCCAACTGAAGACAACTGTGGCTTTGTGGTTCCATAGCTGCTAAAGATGCTGCCCACTCCACGTCTAACAGAAACCTAGTCTTAGTTCACACCTCAGGGCCATAACTGGGATACAACTCAGTTTTTTGTGTTGTTAGTTTATTTTAAATTGCATAATGAAAAGACCTCCAAAACATGCACTGTGCACTTTTGTCCATGTGCATGAAGGAATATGTTGTAATTTCGTTTTTTCAACAGAAAATGGTAGAGATGTCAAAAGGCTTTTATTCCTCCTACCTCTGCATACATATAAGGACAACCAGGGGAAGTGAGTTTCAAGGTAGCTACGACAGATGAAATGAATCTCAAAATTACCCCGAGCTATAAAGTGACAGCGGAGTGCACATATGCAATACAATGCAGTCTGCAATGCAACCTCCCTGGAGCAGAATAACAGTGAAGATCTGCCAAATACAATAAATCATTAAAATTCATGATAATGCTGTCAGACCACATGCATTATTATTTTTTTAATGAATAAATGTAATATCTAAAAATAAATCAAAGGGATTAGAGTTTCTTTAATACACAGTAAGTTAATGCTTAGTTTAACAAAGAATCACTATTTGCAGCTTACATGCGGTCTATTTGATTTCCTGTAAGCAATGACTTAAGAGGATTATTAAACATGACAATCAGTGGCGTTGTTAAGGTGCAGGGGAATCTCTGGGGGAATTAAGTGGTTTGTGATTCTGGGATTATTATTACTTTTTTTTTACCAGCTTCTCATATTAGCTAGTACTGTTTTGCGCTCACTAAACGTGTCAAATACAGTTGCCATGACCATTCATAAAAACCTGTTCTTATTTCTTCACCCCATTGGCTTCTACAGCTGCCTTGCACCCTCACGTCTTTTCTTGCCTACCTCACTCCAAAGCTGGTTGAAATGTAATTAGTATCCACACCCACTGTCAGATTCATTATCAGTGTCTACAGGTCTGTGCCTGTTTATGGGACAACTGCCAGCCTCTTCCTCATACAGTAGAAAATGAACACCCACTCACTGCATCCAGCAAGAGGCAGAGATGTGTAGAATTTAGTTTGAGAATCTATAGAAAGATAAGGACTTAAGTACTTTTTTGTAATTTTGATGTTGATAAAAATGGCCAGTTAGTGAATTGCAAGCGTGCATGGCTGTACGCACCATCGAGATCACAGAGCTCAGTGTTTCTATTATGTTTATTAATATAGTATGTTATCTATAGGCTGCTTTCCAGATTGAAGCTGTGTCTAATGTGTTCTAAACAAACTCAACCTAAAACATTCAGAGATGCTGTATATTCTGAGGTCGAATCATCCCAATAAATGTTACTGACCGTGATATATTTCCACTGCACATGCCGACTACAGGAAAGAGATACAGCATCTATCCAGCTCGTCAATCTGTCTCCAGTGTGAAAGTGCTTTACATTAGACAGAAGAGGAGAGTATGCATCTGAACATTGTTATTGTAACAGTTTTATAATGACACATGGTGATTGTTGAAAACTGTTGAAATTCAGTGTAATGTATTTTTGGTGTTTGTGTTTTTGCAGAACTCGATGAAGGTGATGTTTAAGTGCTTGTGGAAGAACTGTGAAAAGGTCCTCAGCACCTCCTCAGGGATCCAGCGACACGTCCGCATCATTCACCTGGGGTAGGTCTAATAGTTCATTGATCAATATTTATTATGTTTTATATGTTCAATTATATGTTCAATTCTTTATTTATTTACACATATACATACATCCAAACTATACACAGTGATCTACTTGTGTTTCACAGTTGGTAGTTTGTTTAGGAGAGTTCTAATTTGTTTATGCAGCCCTGTATTCTTTCTTTATGGCAGAGTGCAATATTACACTGTTATTCTGTGCAGAAAAGGCTGGGCGTTCTCCCATGTGATAGTAAGAGCACTGGCTCTCACTGCCCTCTGGTGGCAGCAAAAGGGTCAACGCCTACATTTTGTTAATTGTTTAAATTTAATGTAACATACCATACCCATACCACTACAATAGAGAAAATATGACTGAATACATCTAAGATATGGCTCGATGAGGTGTTATTTTCAATCATTTCTGAGCATTATTTTCTAAGGCTTCTGCGTTTGTGCACAAGGCCATGCTTTTGTCTCTGTAAAGTCATTTAGATTGTGGTGTGATTATATCCTTCACAGTAAAATGCAGTCTCTGTTTGTTTTTATAGGCGTAACAGTGACTCAGACTACAGTGATGGAGAGGAGGACTTCTACTACTCAGAGATTGAGGTGAACATGGATAGTCTGACCGAGGGTCTGTCCAGCCTCACCCCGACATCCCCTACCACCGTCGCCCCTCCGCCTGTGTTTCCTTTGCCCCTGTTTGATGTCCCGCACTCTGAACACATCAACGTCAATGGGTCGCACAGTCACGAACCTACACTGCTCAGCCAATCAGCTCCTTCCACGCTCTGCCACATCCGCACTGACCACGCCTACCAGGTAGGTCTACGAACAATAACTATTGGTTGTTTTCAGGTTCTAGAATGTGACTATGTCATACCCTCAGATGGGGGACAAGGTCCATTACCCCCCTGTATCTGTCCAACCACACACAAAATCTGCAGATTAACAACTGTCTTTTTCCTGCCCCCTATCTCCCATTAAAATCTATAGGGCTATAGAATGTTGTGATGTCATATGCAACCCAGCAATTAACTGTTGTCAGCCCACCATCTTTAAAATCACTATATAAAAACTTAGTTTTTAACTGTGGTGTAGCAAAATGTTCTGTGGGTCAGCCAGAATACGTTTTCCACCCACTCTGCTGTGGGAGTGCATATCAATAAGGCTGTGGAAGAAACATTCTTAGTGCTATTTGCCTAAATACTTTGGAGGTCGTGACATTTTTAGTCATACCATCTCGTGGTCTGCTTTTGAACATGCAGTGTTTTCTGCCCCTTTAACAATACAAGTGCTCAGACACCCATTGACACAGTTTTGTCTCTAGCGTTCACATATATATTATATATTATGTATGTATACAGTATAGGTAAAGACAGAGGGTGCACATTGGTAAAATAAAAATCTTCAAACCCTCCACCACACAAAACAAAGATCAAATGCATTGATTACACTGACAGAAAAACTAAAATGAACTCCCTCCTTTCACAATGATGTTCTTCTATATTTGTGTATCTTTATCTTATGTTAAAATCATTAAATTTAATGATCTTCCACTAACATGCTTGTCCTCTCTTGTATTTCTTATTTCTCTTTCCTGTCCTCTCGTGGTTATGTTGGGGTCCTACTCCACGTTCCAGGCCACTGCTCCAGTCAGTATCCCAGTGGTTCCTGAGCTGGCCAGGGTTGGTCATACTAACGGCACCGGGCCTTTAAGTGGGACCGGCAATGGCATCAGTGTGTCATGGCAGTCCCCTCCGGTCATTTTCAAAGGTGTCCCGGTGAGTTAGGCTTTGTTTCAGTCTTTGTTTCAGTCTCTCAGCTTCTCCTTTACTTACACTATATTCATTCTAACCGCACCAATCATTTTCTTATTTAATGCTTTAAATACAGCTTATACTGCATTGTTGGATTTAATTGGATTTAATGTCTTTTGACAAAATAATAAAAAATAGACAAGACAATATTTTACACAGCAACATCTCCAGAGTGTTTATGAAGTGGCTTCTGGAAAGTCAGAGCCTTAATGACAGTGCCCTGAGTCACAGACCAGTGGTCAGACTGGGATCCTAAAAGCACTAGTCAAGAAGATTAACACACTTAGTCCTATTACGTTTTTGTCTGACTAAAATTTTTTGTTTTGCAGGGGCCAGTGAATCACGTCCGAACATTGAGCACTGGTGAGAAGCGTCAGCCAGCAGCCAGCTCACACACAGCTGCTAGTAAGAGCCATGCATTAGTTACACCAGCTACTAAATCCACACCGGGAGCCAGGTAAACCATTATGGCATGTTTCATTCATTCTTTTTACATATGTCTATTTTTACATATAGTTTCTGTAAATGTCAGGTTTTTTTGGTCTGTAAATATCTGGGATGCGCATGTCCTAATGTTGTCATATCTGCTGTTACCAAGGAAACCCCGCGGAGAGGCAAAGAAGTGCCGAAAGGTGTACGGTATGGAGAAGAAAGACATGTGGTGCACAGCCTGCCGCTGGAAAAAAGCCTGTCAGAGGTTCACTGACTAAGGCTGCCCCTTCTCCACGTCATGGACTCTTCCTTATTCCAGGCGACACTCATCAAGGGGGTACCTGTCAGTGCTTTGTCCAGCTTAGAGTGGTTCATTTTTGCCCTTTTTGTTTCCAAACAGCAAAAGAAAATGTAATTGTTTGGTAAAATCAAACTACAAATCAGACAGAAAATGAATTTTCTTCAGTTTTGGAGACTTTCTATGACTGAGACACTTCGACTATTTTTACAAAAGAAAAAAAAACCCTTCTGATTGAAATGTTTGGTTTTTACATGCTGTTGAACTGCCTTCATGGGCAAGCAGCATTCAAGACTACAGATAAGCTTTTGACATGTGTTGTTAAATATCGGAGCATTATGTAAGCTACTGTTTTGGGGTGGATCAAATGAGGTTCTGGCCAGAATTGCTTGATTTGACCTCTGTAGCGTATCTGTTTTTCATTGTCACTGTTTAAGGGATAGCTAAGCTACCAAATGCATCATGCCTGCACAGTTACAAGTAAGAGTTTGGTGTAAGCTTTTATCCCCACCACTGCCCCCCCACCTCCCATTACTGGATTCTCAGACTTCACAACAATGTATACCCCATGTTCTATGTAGTACATTTAATGTTTCAGAATGATTTCTGAATGATGGAATCAACAAATTTGATTTCCTCCTGTCTCTTCCTTCTCACACCTTAGAGTTAAGCACCTTGAAGAAATAAGCCCTGTTTTAGAGCATCACTGTAACCTCAGCCAACACCTACATGTTTTTAGCAAATACATTTTTGGATTTATTGAGCCAACTATCAGTTGCACAGTGCAATCATCAGAAAACAGCATTTAACATTTTGTTAGTTTAATCATTTGACTTTGATTCATAGATGCTCCGTGTTCTTAACTGACAGCTGTTAAGCAATAAGTTACTGCCCAGCAAGATACTCACAACAGGCAACATTGTTTTTGTTTTGGAGCATGGCTGTTAGACTCTCAAGAACACAACCACATTTCAGAACATATAAAGTAATTCTTATCATTTACATAAACCAGCTCTGCCCCTTTTCTCCATTGAGCATTTTTCTAAAACAACTTTCAAAGATTAAACCATTTTAAATGAGTTATTATTTCACATCTATTCTGGCCACAACCATCTTTTTAAATGTACATTTTACATCTTATCCTCTACTCTTTGAGTGCCCCCTCCCCCCACATGTCCCCTGGTCACCATGAAAACATATAAACAGATCTGACTGATGCCTTTGACTGGTGCAGTACGACCTCTGTCGCCATAGAAACACCTGGGCTGGTTTCTTTGGATGCAGGGTCACTTTGTCTAGATTTGGCTCATACACTAAAGCAAAACAACATAACTGTGGAGGCAGATGTTCTGTTTTTTCCAAATATAAAGTCCCCATATTGTTACTGGTCTGCCTGTATATCCTCTCATAAGCTAAGTCAGTCTGTCTCACAGGTGAGAGAGTGGGTCAAAATTCACAAAGTGCCAATGATAAGAACACAAAAGAGGAATGTTATTATCTCACTGTGTTGCACTGCGCAAATACATTTTTATATATAGACATTTTTACACATTTGGAAGTGAAAGTCTTTGATTGGTCGTGACTTCCCAATAACCTAATGGGACAGTTAGCATCTCATGTTTTGCTGTCCATGGTGCATTGTAATTTTACAGCACGTGCAAGTGTGGTTAAGCAGTTAGGTTGGTACTAGGTTTTTATGTGGTACTTGGGAAGTCAGTGGCCTTTTCTTAGTTTTAAACCAAGAACCACTGAGTCATTATTCTTCTATTTGACTGAGCTGAAATGAAACTGTGTGAATGCATCCCTGCTTTAGTCTTAATAGTTTTAACATCTCGCTCAGTGTAAGCACTTTGAGGTCCCACCAGCAGCATCACAGGTTTCTGCTGGCAGACTAAACCACATTCAGCCCAACCAGCCATTATTCCACATTTTACAAGTTGCACTAAAGTGGCCTGTGGTTTTAGAACTCCACAGATATATCATTATTATTCTGTCTATAATGTGTTTTAATGGAAGGTGAGTTCATTTATAAAATCTCAGTTTTGTTTTGGTAAAAAAAAAACATTTCTAAATAAATTCTATGATTAAGTGTGCAGAGAAAATTCACAATACAATACATACTGAAAGAGACAGTGGTGTCATATTGATTGATTGATTTGCAGATTCAGGGCTTTGTAAAAAATGCATAAAGATGAACCGTGAGGCTTTTCATTTGATAGTTTTTTTTGTTCTACGAAAAGGAAGCTTTTTTACGATATTGCTCAGAATATTTTTTTTTCTTTTTAAGCAAGAAGCTACAGTGAACATGACGCATACAGTTTCTATGTACTATAATGTAGCTTAAGCAAAGGAGAGAAAATTAAAACCAGTTGAATGTAAAATC
>JAVQKD010016368.1:0-10169 GCA_036025635.1 Philypnodon grandiceps
TTTATTTTATTTTATTTTATTTTATTTTATTTTATTTTATTTTATTTTATTTTATTTTATTTTATTTTATTTTATTTTATTTTATTTTATTTTATTTTATTTTATTTTATTTTGCATACGTCACGCATTGGGGGCGTGGTTTCCTTACGCAGCGCCAGCCCTCTGCGTGAGTCTCGTGTTGTGATTGGTTGAGCGCGAATTTTGAACTACACTCGGATCTGGGTTTAACGTTAGCTGAAACCCGCAGAATGTAGCAAAGTTATACCCAGTTTAACATATTTTTTATAAACACAATACTGGATATTTCTTTGTTTTATCACATGTTTATTTCCTAACGAGATGGACGTCGCCGCGTGTTTACAGTAAGTGACATTAACGTTACCTAGTACTTGTTCAGTGTTAGCTGTTAGCATTAGCATTCCATTATAATACATAAAATAATAGCACATTGCACGTTTTTAAATGCAGTTGTTTGTTATTTTAGGCGTTTCGAAAGCAGTGTAAGCTCCTACGATGGAGATGACCCTCTGGAACCGTGGGACAGGTAAGATTTTTGTGTGAAAGCCAACGCTTGATATATGTTTTTAGCGCAAGTATTAACAGCAAAGGGCAGAATCGATACCAAATCTTACCCTTTATAAGTTGTTGCACAGCTTCTAATTCGACATTTATGATCTTATTTGGTTTATAACCTTTCAACTTATGTCAAGAAGTCTATAGCCCTGTAATAAAAGCAGCGATGGATGCCGCTATTTAGTTATGACTGTCATATTAAATGCTTTTCACAACTATGGGCTGCCTGGGTACCTGTTTTGATTTGTTTACAATCTCTCCATATGTATTAAAAGTAATTGGGGTTTTTTTCGCCCACAGGTTTGTTGATTTCCTGCAGCAGAGGTTGCCTTCAGACAACACCAGTCAGCTGTCACTCGTGTTAAACCGTTTGGTCGAGAGGTTTTTGGATGTGGATAAATACGCCAACGATGAGAGATATGTCAACTACTGCATCAAATGTGTGAGTAAATGGAATTCTCCTAACTATTTCCGCAATATCATTTTGAGAGTGTGCTAATTATGCAACAGTGAATGTCATTTATCCAACACCTTTACCTCTACAAGCAATTCTGTAGGGTATTTTAACTGTGCCATAATCATCACACGTTTTGTCAAGTCCTGAATGTTTTTAGAAAGTTTGATCACCTTTACTTGCTATGTTGTTACAGTCTATATATTCTGTAACTAAAGCGTATTGTTCTTACTGAAAAAGCCCACTGATCTGTTGTCCAGGCGGGTTATTATTCCGACCCCATTGCGTTGTACAGCCACGTCTTCAGTAACGGAGTAGGCTCTCGCAGTGCACCTCTCTACATCTCCTGGGCCCAACAGTTTGAGCAGAATGGCATGAATGAGCAGGCCGAGGCTGTGTTTCAGAAAGCACTGGAGAACCAAGCCCTGCCAGCTGAGTCTGTGCTGCATGAATACAGGTATGAAGAATGAACGATCTCAGTTGCCCCAAATAACCGTTTAATGCCATATTTTTGACAATTTTTTTGACAATAGGCAGTTTCAATCAAGAACTAAGCCTCATGTAGCAGAAACAGGTCAGTAGTGGTAAAGCAGTAATGGTATCATTGTCTTAATATACAATCCTACATATAATATCTTTATTTCTTTACTCAACAGGAGGCAGAAATCCATTACAGAACTCAAATTCAACTAATGTAATGTCAACGCAAAGAGAGCCCTTGTCAAACAAGGTTTGTGTCTTATTGAATTAAATGTTAATGTTTAGATGCATTGATGATAATTATCTAATCTATTTTCTTTTTCAGGACTCTGCAGATTGCCAAATAGTCAAACCAGCTGAGCGTAGATATGTTGTAATGTAAGCCACACTTGACTGCTTAAGTTAAAATTGACTGTATGATCATACAATCATATAATCACAGTAGGTTCCTATACACACTTGGGTCTATAGAAAATGTCTTCTTCTCTGGCTTCTCCTACAGGGTTTCCCGATCAGAGTATTCAGGGAAGATCCCTGCAAGCTCAAACGAGAACACTCTGGCGGCTTATGACAAAGAGGCCCTCGAATGTGAAGACTCTGAGCTGTGCTTTGAGGAGGTTCGAGCTCAAAGATACTTCCAGAAACTCAAGGAACAGCAGCAGCAAGAAGAGAGTGCAGAGACAACTACAGGTATGTTATGTTAATATGGTAATGGACTATATTAGCTAATGGGCTTCAGCCTGCTTGTCTTTTTTTGAAGGGGGGCAAATTGGCAAAAAGTTATAATAATAAAATAAGTTATTTATTAATTCTTTAAGTTTATATTGTATTGTACTGTATTGTATTGTATTGGGTGAAATCACGTGAAGTGGTATATAATATATAAGGTCTTTTTAAATATGTTTTTGTATATAGAATGTTAATAAGTCAATATAGTAATTATGGTGACAGGCCTATTTGAGGCCCTTGAGGCAACTCTTAGTGTGGCCAGATGTCCCACTTTGCATTGGACTACACAGCATTTTCAGATAAAAAACCAGTGTCCTGCGAATTTTGACATTTGACAGTCTTCTACAAATGTTACATTACAATTACATATTTACTCTTTGCAGTTTTGAATGCAACGGCCGGTCAGCTGGAAGTATATGGACCCCTAAAACTAAAAATGTGCCTGGAAGAGTTGCAACAGTTCAGCACCCAAGAAGGTTTTGAAATCACAGAGGCAACCCAAACCTTTGAAACGGTGAGAGACTCTGTTCTCCCAAATCCAACTTGCACAAAGTGTTGAAGGTGTGACTTTTTTGGGCAACGACGTCATCACAATTATACGTATATAGGCAATTGGGATTATGTGGCTGTTGTTATGATAGGCTGGAGGGATAGTATGACTGCCACATCTCCATAGACTGTCCTGGGGCAGCTGTGGCTACAGTAGCTTACCATCACCAGTGCGTGGCGGTGAAGTGAATGAATACAGCTAAGTGTCTTTGAGTGTCCATAAAATCTAACTAAAACTAAATAACTTTTTGTTCTGTAGCTTTCCGTCGCAGGAGCAGCTCCAAATCTAGTCCCGGATGTCATTACCCATCAGCCCCTGGGCCGTCCCCCGCTGCCATCAAACCGTCAGAGCAGCAGGAAGACTCTGGGTTTGTGGCTTCACACTGAACCCGCTTTTGTCAATAACCCAATTGTGACATCTGAACCTGACACCATGACCCCAGCGGCCACCCTATCCCAACATGCACCTGTTCCAGCAGCCTACGTATCCCAGCATGCACCTGTTCTAGCAGCCAGCTCACTACATCATCATTATTTGTCTGTCATTGATGAAAAAAGCGTACATATCCCAGAGCAAGAGCCGGTGAACTTTGAGCAGATGAATGTGTCGCTCCATAAAACGCAGCAGGAATCGGAGCAAGATTTACCACAACACATCGCCTCAGAGGATTGTCGAGCGCATGTAGCTGATAAGTGAGTCTATTAACATGACCTTTTGCTATACCATTAAACACTTTTCAGTCTAGATTTATGCATATATTTAAAAAAAAAAAAAAAAGTTGTACAAGACCATGTTGAGGCTACAAATATTGCATGGTTTAGAGATTGTGAAAATGGGGGCTGGAGGTAACATTTTGAATTTCTCTTTTTGATTCGGAGGATGGCTAGGGTCATGAATTAGAACATTAGAGGGACTACTCGTGTTAGATGTGTCCAGTATGAGATGGGTGGGGCATGTACAGAAGAGAAATAGTGAATATATAGAATTAGGGCGATATAGTAAAAATACGAGCATCATAACTTTATCTCTAGCTCACGCACCCTTTTATAGAAGATTTTGTGTAGTTGTACCCTTAATATTAGTTTTTTTTGGTAACACATCTCATCATTTCAATTTATCAAAGCGGGGACTGGGAGCATCTGCAGCACGGCCTTGAAGAGCTGGAGAAACTGAACAGTATGTATCACTTTGAGGGCTGTCTCCTGTAAAACCCTTTCTAAATCCTTATTCTTTCTCTCACCTGTCTCTCTGTGGCAGTGTCCCAGGGCGGCACGGCGAACCTGTCTCACATCACTCCTAATACCTCTCTGGGCTACATTCAGGCCACTCCTTCACGAGTCTTACCTTCTCCCACTGTCAACACCAGAGAGGCACTGGGTGAGGAATACATCTTTCACTGCACATGTCAATTATATGCTTGTAAAAGACCGTTTATTCTAGGGTTGGGCGACATGGTAAAAATATAATATGATTATCTAAGTCAAGATTTTGTCTTCCATAGAGAAAACTACTGCTTACTACAAATTCAATGTACATTCAATCCAGTGTTAATTAGCATAATGTTTAATACTGTTTTTTTTTTTTTGTTATTATGAACACTAATAAATACACAATATACATCGATCCATCCATTTTCTTCCGCTTGTCCGAAACCGGGCCGCGGAGGCAGCAGTCTAAGCAGGGAACTCCTGCCTTCGACCACCGCCCAATCCACATTGCACTAGTATGGTACAGTCCGTGGGTGGTGGGTCCACGGGAGGGCCTGACAGCGTGTGCTCGGGCGGGGACTCGAACCACTGACCCTCCGGTTGAAGGGCGAGCATCTACCCACTGCACCACAATATACAATTACAATAAAAATCATGTTGAAGACATAAATTAATGCATTTCCCAGATTAGCACAATTAGATTTTTCCCCTCCATATCGCCCACTCCTAGTTTATTCTGTGTTGTGTGATGGTCCTCACTGCTTTGTTTTTTTAGTCGCTATTATTACAACTGTTTCTCTATGCTCTAGATGTGATCATGGACATGTTCCAGGCTCCTACACTGTTGGAGGACCCTTTCCATAACTCTTCTGTAGAGACAGGATTTGACGTCATATACACAAAAAATGGTAAATACATTTTTTTAATTGTAATCAGACTGTGACTTTAATTTTAATTGCTGTCAAACTAATTGTCTACATTCTCTTATAGGACCCACAGTGACCACCAAGCCTGCCACTTCAGCCCCATTCACCATTTTTGAGGATGACAATGAGAAGGAGGACAAAGAAAACTTCAGGTACACATCTTACTGCCAGTTATGATGTTGGTTATATTGCTAAACTTATATATTTCAATTTATTTATACATACATGTCCTTGAGGAAGAAGTATTCATTTGGTCATAATTTTGTATTTGTGTTCATATTGTTTCAGTGCTGCGGCGGCTGCTGCGACTGCGACTGCGACTGCTGCTGCAAGTGAGAAAGTCAAACCAGTGAAAGCTCTATCTGAAATCCCTGTGCCCAAATCCAGCAAACCTAATGTAAGTTTCCTAAGACAAAAAAAATTGACTACGTGTAGTCTGTAGCGGCCAGGGGGAGGGACTAAAGTAAAATTCCACTACTATTGGTCAAAGTGGTATCCCACAAACTCTGATGTGATGTGGCAGTAGCGGCCAGGGGGAGGGACTAAAGTAAAATATAAAAATAAAGATGGGTAACTTTACATTATTGAGCTTTTTTTTTTTTTTAAATTAATTATTTTAGTAATCGTACGGACTACATCTTGTATTGTTCATTAGTCTAACTCGGTATATTTGGTCCCACAGGTAACCCCGGCAGAGCTGACCTCGGATGAGAGCACCGTGTGGGGGGCCAGGTTCAACTCCCAGCTGGACGCGTGTCCCAACAACACCTCGGATTTCGCCATGTCGGCCCACTTTGTGTCTACACCGTTCACACACAAGACTCCTGCAGGCAACACCTTCTACATCGAACAAGGTACTACATACATATAGACTTACATTGTTGAGTGATTTCTTTATAGTTTTGATTTTAGAGCTTTTTTTCCCCCCAGACAATTGTGAAGGAACAGACGAAGAAGATTTTATGAGACGCCAGGCAAAGAAATTGAGGTGAGTCCATGCATATGATTATTTAGTTTCATGCCAACCAACTGAATGTCTAGAAATGCTCTAGGGATTCCATCCATCCATCCATCCATTTTTTTATTTAGACTTGTGCTAGGAGTAGGCGATATAGCGATTAAAACTTTTTATTGTGATATGAAGTTATGACAATCTGATAACCTGGAAAGGTCGACAAATTGTGATTGAGTGTATTCATGTAACTAACTAAAACTTTAACTAAAATTATGATCAATTTGATATTCTATTTCCACCTCTATTTTGTACGTTCTGTTTCAACTGAAGTCCAAGTTGACTATTAATATTAATATACTGATTTATTGATATATTTCATAACAATCCCAATTAAAAGAATGATATCAAGCACTCACAAGTCCATGATGCATTTCCAACCAATTCTGTGTATGTCCTCAGTCCCATCATGGAGCAGAGTCCGTCAGAGGAGAAGCTGAATGACACTGGGGTCCCTAAGCTGCTGCCTTCAGCTCATCACGGGACTATCGTGGGAGAGGGGCTTCATATGAACTCTCAGTTAATGAACACCTCCTGCACCACCCTGGTCCAGCCTCCACCTCCTGCTGTCCTGTCCTTCAGAGAGCAGACCCTGTGTCCCGCCAACACCTCCTTCCGCAAGTAAGACCACAATCGGTGTGTGTGTGAGTCTTCAAGAAGATGCTTTGATTAAATTGCTTTGATATCATTTTTGGTGATTTATTTATTTCTATTTTTCTTTTTACAACAACATACAACAGAACAATATAGAGTTCACTCAGTCATGAAAAAATGTGATTTAAATGCAATTTTAAAAAGCAAATGTGTGAATTATATCCATAGGAGCACTGGTCCTGGATGGAACATTTACACCAGCCCTGAATCCAAACCTAAAAGTGAACCCCAGCCCAGTGCCGAGCCTAAACCACCTCAGGATGTCTCCATGAGTCCAGAGAGCGCCCCACGGCCCAATTGGCTCACCATTCAGAGTCCGATGATCGCTGCAGAGGAAGATGACCTGGATGTCTTCCTCTCGCCCCATCGCCCCGGGACACTGCAAAAGTCCCTCATTATCCAGGACGTCCCCATGAGCCCACAAGTTGACTTTAACACAGACGCTCACATGATGAGCCCCGATAAAGACATACGGCCGTATTTGGATGTGTCTATGAATGGCAAAACTCCCCGGAGGTCCCATGCTGGCCCAATGATGCCCCTAGTGTCCGACCCATGGAATGATGACCTTATTGCTCATCTTTTATCCAACATGGACCCTCCCCTGACCGCACACCCACACTGTGTCACATGGCAGTGTAATCTCCCAGACATCTCACCCAAAATGACCCTCTCCTTTGGTAAGTATGCACATTCATTTTTTTATAGGGCTTTTCACTTTAGTATTTCCTCTTTTGGCATGGGACGGGCACAAACGGTAAACTGACTTGTGATCCCATGTGGCTAGATTTAGCATAGTGCTGTATAATATAAAGAAATATGCATCATCTCAAAAGCCAATGTTTTTACATAAAGACTGGGCTGTACATATTAAACCATTGGCAAAAATCTCTTCAATTGTTCAACTTCTATATGAAAATATACAGTTATTTCTCTTAAAATGCAAGGGTTGTAATGTTCTGAAGTGTCCACTATGAGGCACTAGTGTAACTCTGTCTGGTTACAGGTAATGCATCTTTGCGAGTTGACTGTATTCTTGGAGAAGGAGCTTTCGCCAAGGTTTATCAGGCCACGGATCCCATGACATCAGAGAAGATGGTGCTCAAGGTAAGACACAGAAATGCTTTGTATATAACCTGGTTTATATTTGGTTGGATCATGATATGTACTGTATAACATTTGACCATGTCCTGATAGTGTCCCATATACCTGCTGTTTTTTGTAGGTGCAGAAACCAGCCAATCCGTGGGAGTTTTACATTAACGCACAGTTAGACTCTCGAGTGCCCCCTTCAGTCCGGCACTTTTACAGCTTTTTACACTCTGCTCATATCTTCAGAAACGGCAGTGTGCTCCTCGGAGAGCTGCACAAATACGGCACACTACTGGTAATGTCAGCAAGTATACTACATGCATTTTAGTAACCATTAGAATGTTAATCATCAGCATCATCTGGGGCAGCAGTGGCACAGTGGGTAGGTGGTCATCATGTAACCAGAGGGTAACCAGTTCGAATCCCCACCTGTGCATACTGTTGTTGTGTCCCTGGGCAAGACACTTAACCCACATTGCTTATAAATGAATGTGGTTGTGTGATTGGTGTTTGTTGGTGGTCGTAGGTGCAAGAATGACAGCCACGCTCCTGTCAGTGTGCCCCAGGGCAGCTGTGGCTACACAAATAGCTTACGACCACCGGGTGTGACTGTAGAGTGAATGAATAATGTCATTGTAAAGCGTCTTTGAGTGTTGAGAAAAGCGCTATATAAAACTGATACATTAATTTTTACATCTTTTTAATAAAATCTTTTCATGAATTAAAATATCTGAATACTTTTCCTCCAGAATGCAGTGAACATCTATCGTACTCTGGGAGACAAGGTGATGCCCCAGCCTCTGGTCATGTTCTTCACCGTCTGTATCCTGCACATGGTCGAACAGCTTCACAGTGTGGGCATCATCCACGCAGACATCAAACCAGACAACTTCCTCCTCGGGGAGAGGTAAGACAAAAACTACAATAAGCAAAAACAGAATGGAAACTATTGCGCAGAACTATACCTCAATAATGAAAAGCAAAAAACATGTAGGTCTGGTCCCCTTCACATTGCGAGCAAAGATTGGGTAAACGGTTAGTGGGCTGACCAGGCTAGCAAACACATGGAATGTCATTTACAGTGAGGACATGTAAAAAGTCTGTTTGTTTCTTAGGTTTCTGGAGAACAGAGACTTCAACTTTGAAAACCTGGAGCACGGCCTGGTCCTGATCGACCTTGGACAGAGCATAGACATGAGGCTGTTCCCACAAAACACTGCCTTCACCGCCAGATGTCTCACGTCAGGGTTTCAGTGTACGGAGATGCAGACTGGAAGACCGTGGAACTACCAGGTCTGAACTAATACTGTGGATAAAAGTTATTATAGAGTCTTTATTACCATGACCAAATAGACTGGATTCTTAATTTCATTATTTTGTGCTTCAGACGGACTACTTTGGGATCGCAGGAACCGTTTACTGCATGTTGTTTGGGACCTACATGCAAGTCATTAATGATGGAGGGGTCTGGAAAACTAATGGTGTTTTCAGAAGGTAAACATGTTAAAACCTTCCTACTATTAATTGCTATAAAACTTTCATAACTAGCAAAGAGAATACACATAACCAAACATGATCTGATTTCTGGTTCTGTCGTTGCAGAAACCCTCACAGCGACTTGTGGCAGGAGTTTTTCCACACTCTTCTAAACGTCCCGGACTGTGGCTCTCTGCCCGACCTGAGCACCCTGAGGCACAAGCTGACCTTTGAACTGGAGCAAAACTATAAAAACAAACTGTCTTCGCTAAAGAGCCGCCTGGTGGTCCTACTGTTGGAGAGCAGCAGGAAGACAGGCCGGAGATGACCACAACATTCACAGACATTAAATGGTATACAGATCAGGCTAAACCAGGACTAATGGACACGGAACATGTTTGAAATGCAAAAGGGTGATAGAACTTTCCATATATATCATTCCAGCTGGAAATGGTGTTAATTGTTAGTGTTGTGCCATAAAAGCCTTAAGTTTCCTAAAAAAGAACATTATTAGAAATCTATCTGACCCTGTTCTATGATGTAGAGTAGGTCATCTGTAAATCTGTATTTTACTTTTTTTCCCTCCCCTGGCTTCTACAGCAACAGCAAATTAGAGTTTTGACCAATAGTAGTCTAGGTTTTGCTTTAGTCCCTCCCCCTGGCCTCTACAGACGACAGATGACCTACTGCGCATCATGGAACAGGGTCAGAGAGTCCATTTTCAGCATTTTTTATGTGTAACTTTTTGTTATTTTGGTGAAATTACAAACTACACCTTTTTCAGATAAAAGATTATCCATTTATTTTCCTTTGGTCACTCTGCCAAAATAAGTTAATATTACAAGCTCGTTTTCATAGGATTTTGTCTAAATAGAGCCTCCTATTAGGATTTCCACAGCACAAACAATTGAGACTGTTTCTGTTTATTACCTTTACTTTTCTAATTTGTACATATAAATATAATACTCATTTTTAGTTGTTCAACATTGTCTTAATAATAAAATGTGTTAATAGT
>JAVQKD010016730.1:0-10904 GCA_036025635.1 Philypnodon grandiceps
GGCGCAGCCATTGCCCATTTCTAGTTGTTTATATTTATCATTTACATTTGTGTGTGTGTGTGTGTGTGTGTAAGTCACAAGAAGCACCAAAAGGAATGAATGGCCTTGAATGGAAAACCTGAAAACTTGGAAAAATTTCAAACCTTAAAAACATGAAGCAAAGAAAAAGAAAACCTTGAAAAACTTCAAAAGTACAAAAACATAATTAAAAGTTTCATTCACTGAAAAAATGCATTGAAAACATTGTGTAATGTTAAGTCAATGGGAAAACTGTGGCATAAAATGGTGAATACCACCAAAACCGTAAAAGGCAGGACCAAAAAAAGTAATACCAATTATGCTGCGCGCACTGCCTTCCTTGCGACGCAGCGATTACAATAGGCCCTTGCCTATTGCTTGGCTCGGGCCTAATAATGTCCCAAGTACGAGAAAGATTTGAAGGTATGAACGATGAAAATCCGACAAACAGCTGAGGAGGAGTAGCGGTCCAAAAAACGTCGGAAAAATTAAATATAAGAAAAGGATCTTTAAAAGTGTTGTTAATAATTAGTTTTCTTGTTTACTTGTTAATTTGTCTGTATCATTGTCTTTTTAGATTTAACGAATTCTTCTCTTCTCAGGCTTTACACTTTTTCACTGGACTGGGAGCCCTGGTTAGTCCTCTGGTGGCAGATCCTTTTCTTTCAGATGACACTTGTATCCTCGCTGCCAATTTAACCATCAACAAGACGTTCAACCTTGAGCATCTACGCAGCAGCCTGGGAGGAAACGGAGCAGCACTGCCCAATGTGACCCAGTATCCACTCCACACTCAGGGCATCGCTCTGACCGAGGTGTCCTATGCCTTCTGGATCATGGCGCTCATCAATGTAAGTCCATATACATAATCAGTTGCAGAAAAGTTAAGGCTATTTGACTTTTGGGTGAAATTACAGAATGCTACCTCACTTCACATTAACCTACTAATGCTAATATCACGGTGGCATGAACATTTTATATTTTCCAATCCTTCATTAAACAGAGATAGAACTATTTTTTTTGTTTGGAACACATGTAATACATATTAATCCTTTGATTGAGGGCGTATTGGTAATTGTTGGCAGAGGTGTGGAAGTACTAGTATTGTTCAGTGAGGAACACTGAGGTCACCTTTACCAGGCTACACCTATGATCCCGCCCTCTTGTTTCCCATTGAAAACAGTTAAATATAGAAGTTAGGTATGGATTTATTTATCCTATTCATTGTTTCATTTCTTCATGTAGTCACTATACATCTTTGCAGAAATTTGCCATGGATCGATATTGGCAGGTTTTATGCTGTGTCCATATAGGCTTGTGACTAGCGTAAACTGGTTAGTGAAGTTATAATCCCTAAAATTGGTTGCACTCAAGATCACCCATAGCATAACATACCATACCATACCACATTAATATCAAAACTCCTTCCAAGTACGGACCACTGGTGGCGAATACATCAGGGAGTTACTGTATGATTTATTTGTATTATGGGTGTCATCACCACTCCCTTTTGTGGTTATGGCACTGGTGTGTTTACTCTGTGTGCTGGTGACCAGTCAATGACATAAGAATTCAACTCTGGTGTAACGTAACAATATGCTTTCCTGCTCATCTCATAAGCTTTGATAATCTAAATGTTTTTTTATATATTTCTGTTGGGTTGTGCACAATATCATGACAGCGTTGCTCAGTGGTTATTGGAAAGTGCAGCAGTATGATCTGTAATTGAATCAGCTGACAGGAAGTGCTCCTTTGACAATGGCACCTTTGTGTTTCTTGTGTACAGCTCCCTGTGCCTGTTGGAGTACTCTGTCTGATGTACCATGAGGGACTGATGCCCTGCTCCGGGTCAGGCCCCAGACTCTTGGACCAGGACTCTAGTCCTGCAGCAGACACTGAACAAGGTAATCCAGGTTTAAGGTATTACCAGAGCCCAGCCAGCGACAAATAAACCAGGTAAACTTTAAAACGCATCACAGGAACTGGTATAAAGTAAATCACATTACAAACGGATATTAAGCCACTCACACAAAGATTCTTGTCAAAATACATGAATGCCAAACTGCCACATGATGATATCTGTAATCAGAATTTTTGAACTGAAAGATTCAGTCAGTATCATTTGCTAAAGCTAAATTTTTGAAGTAGGAATTATGGTAATTAGGTTGATGTTTCTCTAAATGAAATGGTGGATAAAAACATCTGTTGTCTCTGCAGCTCAAAGGAGGTTCTTCAGATGCTGTAACTTGGCAAAACTTCGGGGACGTCCAGCCACTTTCTTCATCCTCCATATTGTGGGCGGAGCAATCCTCTTTATCACTGATGGCATTATAGTGAGAACCCATATCCAAACACTGCCCTACTCCATACAATATGTTTAGTTTATTATAATGAATTAACATTCATTATTGTTCAGGGCTCTTATTCAGGCTTTGTCTACACCTATGCTGTGTCCCCTCCTTTGCTCATGGCACATAAGACGGCTGGATATCTGGACAGCATGTTCTGGGCCTCTATAACCGCGAGCAGGCTGGCTTTTATCTACTTGTCTTACAGATACTCTGCTCCCAAGCTCATCATCTTAAGTCTGGTAAGAACATGAAGTGAATCAATGGATTTAGTCTAGTACATGTAACAATAATCTGGTGGACCATTGTAAATATTTCAGAATTTTAACATTTACTGTGATTTTAGCTTGAATTTTTATACAGATTTTACAGACGCGATGAATTGTGGCTGTGGGTAATTTCGTCAGTGTTGAATTTAAAAGCCACAAGTCCCGGGATCAAACCAGGGACCTTTAGATCTTCAGTCTAACGCTCTCCCAACTGAGCTGAGTCACATCGCACTTAAATCTCATGACACTAGTGAGTTTAAAAATCTATGTTAGGGTTTCTGTCTGGCAAAAAAAAAATAAACAAGTAAAGAAAACATAGGTGTTGTTGTGCATGTAAGGAAATCATAGACTGAGACGTAAAATATAATGAAGCTTTTTAATCCAGTAATCAAATCCAAATTGATACAGAGCTCCGGGTCAGTCTGTCCCCAGTAGCCTGCAAATATTCAGGCCTTAACTAGGTGCCCCTGCCTGACTCTCCCTTGACCCATCATTTTATACACAGGAATAAACCTATTGAAAAATGTAGGTAGATCTGTCCTTGACTGGTGTTGGTGATGCTGAAATGGAGAGCACACAGCGTACACAGATGTCCTTCTAGTCAGAGTAGAAACCACTGGGTCCTTTTGTTTTCTGTACAGAGAGCTCACAATATCACATGCATTAGCCTGGCCAGATTATTAGGCCAGGCACAAACAGAGTCATGGTAAACTATGTGTGTGCGGGAATATTTGGTTGGGTTTCGTGCCCATTTACCACAGTGTTCAGTGTGATTCAGACAGTTTACTTAATGTAACTTGATTAGTCTCTTCTTTTTAGTGTGTATATGTATAGAGAGAATTTTTTTACTGGGGCAAAACTAATATGAATAGGCTAATGTTCAAATTACCCTATACAATCCACTCTCATTCTCAGTTTGTACCAACTCTGCCCAGATCAAGTGAGAAAGAGATGCCAGGTGTCAGCTGTTATTTCATGCTAATTAAATTCAAATATTTGAACTGTCTGAGCGAGAATGTTACGCTGCCATGACTTTGCAATGTCTCTGTCCAACTTACATCCTGCCAATATGGGTATGTATTTATGAAGCACAACAAAGTAGCATAAAAGTACATGATAAATGATATTACCCTGTGTCTTATCTCTTCCTGCTTGTGGCCAGAAAGTCAACAACCATCCAGTCAATTAAACTAATGAAACTGTAGCAAATATAAAATACAACCCACAATATATAGGGTTTTTACTTGTGTCCTATTGTTGTAGGCTATTGGATTTGATCTAGTGAACAGTGAACTAGATGAGTATTGTATGGTTGTATAGTTGGAGGTTAAAAGCCAAACTATTGACTGCCGAAACCCGGGATCAGACCAGGGACCTTTAGATCTTCAGTCTAACGCGCTCCCAACTGAGCTATTTCGGTTCTGTTGGTAAATTGGTTGGCAGCTCTCCAGCCACATAACCAAAGACTGCTGCTATATGGAAGGGGGGGGGGGGGGGGGTTATGCAGTGGGAGAGGGGTGACTCATTCATGAATATCTTGGAAAACTCACTAGTTTCAATGGTCTTGACAAAATGAAACAAATCTGAATCATTGTGTTATAACTAGATTAGAAATAATTATTAATGTCTGAACACATGGTTCTAATAAAAGCTACTGCTGTATGACAACACTAGCACAAAGTTCATTTAGTGAACTGAACACTGAGGAGCTATATTGTCTTTGTAATGCAGCGATGTTTGTGATCATCTTATGAGGCGGAAGCACTGAAGACTAAACCCACTCAGGAAGATGCCATAACACAGGACTCTCAAGTCTCTGTCAGGTTTAACAATAATCAAATTACAGTCATGCTTCTCTGACTTCTATGAAGTTGGACTGACAATACAGTGGGGGGTGGGCCAACATTAGAACTGAATACATTTTTGTAATATTTTGTTCAGCTATGTTTAAAGAAAATGACAAACTTAATGATAAATTACTTAAGAGAGCCACGCTTGCCACTAAAGAAGATTAACCAATTTGTCTATAACATTGGACTGTTATGACTTACTCTATCTATACTGTACTGAACTTTACAACTGGTTCAAAGTGCGCCTCTTCACAGCTAAAAGTTGATATCCACATCACATCTAGCACCTGTTGCTTTCAGAATTCATGTTCATTTGATTTTGTAGTTCTCTTGTTAAAGTCAGAGTGGTTTTGCAATAGCTTATCCCATAGTTAACTAGGCCTGTGCTGTCGTCCTCGACAGCAAGGTGTATATCGGCAAAACGGCCCCATACGTCTGCCCCATACGTCTGCTACAACTGTCACCAACGGGACCTTAATCAGATTTCAAATTTATTGAACATGTACGGTGCATCAAACAACCGTATGCATTGAGCGCCAAAAGGGAAGAACACATAAGTAATGACATCACATCCTGTACGGCAACTGTGTGTCTTTACAAAATAAAAGTTTCTATTACACAGAGAGTAAGAGCGCTATAATTATTTATTCTTAACACACTTTAAGTGTGTCCATAGGGGTCATAAACATGGGGGTGCTATAGAGGCATTCTTTATTTGACCTCTGTAATGTGCCTCTGTAACAGGCCTAGGTAAACTATTGCTTAAGACTTACCTCACTCACTGCATGCAGACATCCCAAACATGTTGTGTGTGTTTTCAGGTGGGAGTGGTGGTGGCCCACTGCCTGCTGATGGTCTTCTACACCAGTCAAGTGTTCCTCTTCATTGGGACCACAGTACTGGGTCTGTGCATCAGCAGTGTCTTCCCTTCTGTATTGGCCTTCACTGAAGCTGTGCTGGAATATAAAGGCAAGCCATTACACTTACTAGCCATACATTTATATTACATTACATTAACCCCTATACAAGATTGGGGACTGTGTTCACAAATATGTTCTTGTTAAATTTGTAAGCATGTATTGGACTTTTCAACGTGCAGTTTTATTTCTCAAGGGGGGTAATAAGGGCAACATTTAATATTTCTTTCAAATAGAGCTAGGATTTTTTTAATTGTTGGGATAGTCCCAACAATAGAAGCAAAAAAACAAAATGGCTCAACTGAACAGTGCAGTGGACACTTAGTGGGTCTACTCAAGAAGCTGCAGTGAGACAGCTAACCCCTTGACCCCTTGACCCCATTGACCCGACAATTGGTCTAGTTGGACTTTTTGATAAAAAGCAAAAATGAAAGTAAACGTACTATCCACTAACGACACAACAGTCTATGATAATTTAATGAAAATATTCTGTCCGATAAACTAAAAATGTGCTGAACCATTCTTCTTTAATATTCTATTTATATATCTTGGTGGTCTATTTTCACTCAAGATGAATAAAAACTATATGTTTATGCCACGTGTCTTTGTTTCTGCTTCAGGTTGTGCCACTACTGTCCTTGTGACTAGTGCTAGTGCTGGAGAAATGATCATGCAGCTACTGGTTGGATCAGTGAGTATATCTATATCTATATCTTGTTTTTTATCAATTTATGCAATTAAATGTGTTTTATTGTTGTTTAGGTAATCCAAAACCAGGGCAGTTATGCCTTCATGTTGTGCTGCATGATATCTTCTTTCATTGGTTTATTCCTCTTTCTACTGTTTCTCTATGTATGGCACATCCACCAAAATAGAGTCAGCCACAGTACCATTGACAGTGCAGGTAAATACACTCACTGGACACTATATTAGGTACACCTGTGCACCTGAAAAAGTAGTGATATTAGTTCATCTGCCACTCATATGCTGGCAGCATTAGGCATTTAGACATCAGTCTAACGTCAGTTGAAAAATGTATTGAAAACAAGATCTTATTACATAGGAACAGTGATCTTAAATAAATAAAAAATCTATCATTTAGATTTTTCAGCATATAAAACGGGGCTTCTTCCGCACTGCCCTCTACAGGTCACTCAACACATTTCTGAATACAACTTTGAATATTTTCCCATCCATTTACTTTTTTTTAAAGATTGCACCAAAGCTGTGGATTTAAAAGAAATACCTCACTCCCCTGCAGGATTTTGATCTAAGGAAGTTTGTGCCTCTACCGTGGGCCACTCACCCCAAGTCATCAGTAACTGTACTCAATAATCTGTCAGTGGATGTATGGATGTATTTTTGCTGGTAAAACACAAGAGACAGAGTTAGATATGTTTTATTGTTGGTCTCTTTCTCTGCACCTCTCTCACATCAAATGCCACTTAAGACAAGCAGCGTGTAAACATTGGGAAAAGCATCAAACAAAGAACTGTTCAGAATCAAGCAACAACTACGTCTTAATGATTTTTACACTTCAAGAAAAGGTCAAAGAGAAACGGAAGATACACAGAACACAGAATGAAAATGAGGATCCTTTTACAGTGGTGGCAGTATTTCCCACAGAGTCACTCGGGGGCATCTCTTTTGTCTTCAGACATTTTGTGCATTTGCTTTAAATTACATTGCTTTGTTTTTTTAAACACAAATCCACCTTCACAACAAACTTGACATTTTTAAGTGTATTAAATGTTGAAGCGCTGTGGGTTCATTTCGTTTGAGTTCATTTTTATATAAGACTAATCCAGTTCTACAAAAATATTAAGAGCTGCCCATTGTATGAGGCTCAAAATTCAAATAACCTTGATTAATAGTGCCTGATTAGGTATGTGATTAAACACATACATGTTTAAATATATTTTCTCATATAAAATACTAAGTGCTGGGCTTTACCCTCCCTTTGGGAAAATATTCATTTCTCTTAATGCAATCACTCCAAGTGATAGAAAAGTGAATCCAATAGTACAGGAACCCTGAAAGTGCAAATGTTTTATCACAACATCCGCATTAACAATATCAACACGTATCAAAACACTTTACATACAAAACATAGTCTCTGAATTGTCCTTATAAGGCTTTGATTTCACAGCCACTCCCCAAACAGAAAATTCCTCAACATAAAGAAACGCATGCAACAAATGAAGCATGAAATCAGACAACCTAAAACAACCGCTATGTAACTATCTACTGTTCTTTACAAAAATAAAAATTATTTAAAATCTATTGGCGTTACAGGAAAAGATTACACATAAATGATAAACAAGTTAGAGATATATTCATATTTATATACTTTGAGTTATCACAAACATTTAGAAGCTGGCTGGAAAGAGACGTGGCTGTCACCTTTAGAGGTGAAAAATGTACATGCTGTGCATATATTACCCACTTTGCCAAGTACTAAGTACAAAAATCTGTGAACCATCTGTACAGCCACACATTAAAACATAATCAGATTTCCATAAAACCTATAATTCTTCTGAGCATAAAGGTCTAAAGTCTCAAACTGTTGCTAAATGAGTACTTTAAAATAAGTCCTTAAATCAAGTCTTGATGCCATGTAAAATGCATTAGTTTTTTTAGTTTTTTTTAAATGTTCATATATCTTGGTGCTGATTATGTTTTAGTTCAGTGGTATTTAAACATGAAATGAAAACTAACCCAGAGTTTCATAAACTGTGAAACGTGAACAATATTGCATCTCAAAGACAGTATTATGCAACAAACCAACACAGCCTTCTGCACCAGGTCTTTGCAGACATCTGGCAAAAAGACATGAAATACTGGTGTTTCAATATAAATCACATTTCCTACAGATAGAGGTGGGCTTGTCTGTGTTAAGGCACCATTCACTGTGAAGGTCGTTTGGCTCTGAAAGGGGAAAAGTCGTGGTTGATTAACAATTGGCTGGTCATCCATCCCTGGATTAGAACTTGGCTTAAGACTCCAAATTTCAAGTAAACATGTGTAATTTGTGTATTTCATAGCATAGACTGCAGCATCCCTCTTATGGCTTCAAAGTAATTTACACAACTGCAAAAACCTTTCAAGGTTCATCATTTAGGAAGCGAAGAGCTGACCGTGTACACTTCACTTTCACTAAATTGCCCCACAAGCTAAATAAGGACTTTATTTGTGTTTACCTCTAACCAGTTTCAATAAGCTTGATTAGAAACAACTGATGTTGCTTGCTGAAAGATTATGGCTTCTCCGTAATTCATTGTATCTACATTCCTCAGAAACACAGCGACCATCTGGCCACAGATGTATAAGACTATTCTACTCTATGTAAAGGTTAGATGCAAAAATGACTGGCATAGGACAAGCATGGTTCTGGTTCAGTTATGGCCATGTACCACAATAAGACAGTTAAGGTATAAATTGGATATGGCTATCGCCTTTTAAGAGCAGCAAAGAAAAGGCTAAACATTAAAAAGATAGGGGCAGGTAAATGATGAAGGACTGCAGGTAAACATGCAGGCTATTAGGGTAAAGCTTTACCCTCACCACACAATAAAATCAAGAGCATCAAATACAATGCACATAACAGGCCAAGATAAGAAAGTGACTTTTTGGCAGCAACAGGAACAATATAAAAGGAACGATTGAGATATCTGTAATCCCCATGTTCAAGGTAAAACAGTCGTCGTAGACTTCTCTACTTATTATCATTTGTTTGTCTTTTTTATCCACACATGAATCCATGAGCATGATATGCAGGTTAAGTAGTAGCATCCTTAAGTTGAGAGTTGTGTGCATATGCAAAGATTCAGATTGAGTGTAGTGTGCTGGTCAAATGTAGAGCACCAGGGTCCAGTGGAATGAGCGACCCCCACAGTCTTATGTCTTCTGGGGATCGGGAGAGATGGGGCCCGGGGTGTTGGTCCCATCCAGACTGTGAACCGGGATCTGGAACTGCGGCGTGAGCACAGATGGAAACTAGAACAAAGAAAACAGAAGCATAGTGAGAGTCAGCTCAGATATAAAATATATACATATAGACATATCTGAGAATAGTTAGTGGTAGGGGCTGACCTGGAACAGGTGGGCTCCTCGTCGTGTGGCTGGACTCAGTGGGGCCACCGGACTGAGCGTGCTCCAGAAGTGAATGTTGGACAGAAGAGGACTGGGAGTGAGCAACAGAGTGGGAGTCTGAGGAGAAACGCCACACAATGAGCACTGGTTACATAAGAACAAGTTTATTGTATTGTAAGCATTATACTGCACATTAGTCTATTTTAGTCATTAATTCATACCAAATTATTTTAACAGTTGCATAAATGGCATAAAGTTATTTCATTTGTCATTGTTGCTTTGTCAGCAGGCTCTTTGGTGTTTTTTCCTGTCACTGAGTGCTTACTAAAGGGAGATTTTGATTTCTCATCTCATCTTCAACCGCATATCTGAGGTCAGGTCGCGGAGGCAACAGTCTCCTGAATCCAAGATTCGACTATCAGCCGAATTCTCCTCTCCAGTACCCTGGTGTAGACTTTCCCGGGGAGGCTGAGAAGTGTGATTCCTGTAGTTGGAACACACTCTCTGGTCCCCCTTCTTAAAAAGAGGGACCACCACCCCAGTCTGCCACTCAAGAGTTACTGTCCCCAACCAACACGCGATGTTACAGAGGCGTGTCAACCAAGACAGCCGCACAACATTCAGAGACTTGGGGTACTCAAGGCGAATCGGGTTGTCGAGGCCTCGGCCGCCCGATCCACAATGCACCGCCCACTTCTGCTCCCTCTATGGGTGGTGAGTCCACAAGAGGGATTTTGATCTCTCTCTTCTAGATTGTCAAAAAAATTACAGGCTGCACAGTTTACTAATAATACTTCAGGTTTTGGCATGGTAATGGTAAAAGTATAATTTTACAATGTAATAAGTGTGTGTGCCGCTCACCTGCAGCATAGCTGGTGTAAGCGAAGCTGTGGGCAGAGAGGGGCTGCACAGGTTCATGGGGGAGAAGTCCGAGGCGGTGACCAGCAGAGTGGGAGGGCTTATCTGAAGGATTTTGGGAGGTTTCCGATTCTTCCCTAAGCTCTGAGGGATGACTGTAGTGATGCTGCTTACTGATTCTCTGTCTGCGACGGGCTCATCTGTGGCCTCTGCTCTAGCACTGTCCACCTGCTCGAAAACACAAGGGACACAAAACCATTCATCACAATATGGACAGGTTTATTATAAAAACTATACAGATGATTAGTGCCTTACTGTTGAACTACTGGCTTTCAATTAATTTAATCATTTGTAATTATATCGGCGACGATATTATGGAATCACGTCGGTGTTCGTCCGCATCTGCAGATCCTAGCTGTGAACGCGATAACTCAAAAATGAATTGCCGGATCAGTTTCAACATTTGCACACAGGTGCATACCATAAAGACGCTGAACTGTATCGATTTGGGTACTTCTTCGATGAATATTAATTAAGTAATTAATTAATTAC
>JAVQKD010017129.1:0-13835 GCA_036025635.1 Philypnodon grandiceps
AAGTAAATCCCTATAACCAGGCAAGTACAGTTACATGTGCAAGATGATTGTGATGTAAACATTCAATCAGTTACATGCAACTGTATGTAAACATACATAACTGTTGGCATAAGTGCATATAAGTGCAAATAACAGGGCATATGTGTTCAAGTATTTATGTGCAAATGGGGTTGATAAGTGTCCATATATTTATGTGCAAATGGGGGAGAAAGTATCCGAGGTGTGTTTGTGCTCTGTGGGGTTGGTGGAGGTCTCAAAGCGGGTGTAACATGCATTAAGGTCATCTGGCAGGCTGTCTGAAGAGCTGATGGAGGAGCTAGGGTTGTGCCTGTAGTCTGTTATGACTCCCTAGCATTGCCACATCTTCCTGAATTTAGCATTAGAGAAGAAGCCTTCAGTCTTCTCTCTGTGCTTCCTCTTGGCCGCTCTTATAGCCTTCTCCAGTCGGTACTTTGCAGCTTTGTACTCAGCCTCATCGCCGGATCTGGGCACAATGTTCTCAGTACAAGTGCTAATGTACCCAGACACATTCTCAGCATATTCACCCACGCTGACCTCCCTAGAGTCCTCCCTAGTGGCTGCAGCTTTGAACACATCCCAGTCTGTTGTAGCAAAACAGTCCTGCAGAGTGCTCGCAGCCTCTGGTGTCCACAGTTGAACCTGTCTGGTGACAGGGTTGGACTGTTTGAGTCTTTGTCTGTAAGCTGGGTACAGAAACAAAGAGATATGGTCCGAGTCTCCAAAGGGGGGGCGGAAGGCGGGGGGCAGGGTGAAGCCCTGAGTGCACCACGTATGCAAGAGGCTGGGTAGCGGTGGCCGGCTAGCGCAAGCTTTTAGCCTAGCATGGAGCCCGCCTCGCTTGCCTCGCTTTCGTTGCCCTCTCCGAAGCGCTCTCCTGGGGTCCGCAAACTGACTCAAGGTCGGTGCTTCGGGGCCTTCCTGGTGATGGCGGCGGTGGCTGTGAGAGCGCACAATGAGTTGCAGCTCAGGTGGTATACATCCGGTAAAACTTTGTGGTAAAGTAGCAACATTAAATGTTAGCAACAGTAACATTAAATCACGTTTAATGTTATACTTGGAAAAACATTCTTTCGTTTTGTTTATCTGATGAACTAGTGGTGTTTTATGTATCCATAAAAATGTTATTAACATCTGTATGTATTTCATGAGCTCTGTGATTCACTCACCTTGTAACAGTTCACCTATTTTCTCAAGGCTACCATGATACAACGCATTAAGGAATGCGGGTGGATGTGACATCAGCAGTAGTGAAATGATAAACAGAATAAAGGAAATGCATTTGGCTGTAAAATGTGCATTTAATTAACAATGAAAGTAATCCCGGACATTCCCCCCCAAGGCCCACGCACCACAAACTTCACCACGCCTTCCTTATATGCCCCACGTGTGCATCCAAGGAAACAACCCAATAACACGCTCAACACATTTCTCCTTTTGACCATGTAGGATCCACGTTCATACATAAAAAGATAAAAGCAAAGCTGTTTCTCACCTGCTGAGCCACATCGAGCCAGGTGAACAGAAATCATGTTACTCGACCTGTAATGGACCTATGTGGCCTTTACAACCTAAACCTGGTACATTAGTTAATATGTTTTAAATATAATGGACAGTTACAAAGTGTCATATCTCTGATCTGACTGTAATGTCTGTGTAGGGTATATGCTCAATGTTATGTTAGCTTAATATTTAAGGTCGTAATAGATGGAGCACAAACATATATATACTTTAGTAAAACAGTGTGCATCTGGTCAAAAATTGCGATATATCGTAGCAGCAGTTTTAGTCCAAAACACATCTTTCAATCGACGTGTGCTTAAAAAGTGAGAAGAAAAACTTCATCTCTTTGTCCAAAGTCTCTTTCTCCAAACTCCATGAGGTCTCTTTCCCAACGGTTTGGACAACATACTGGAACTCAATGGGGCCACTCCCTAGGCATTATTAGGAGATAAGTGTTGAGCTGGGGAAAAGTGGGCGTGCATAAATGAACAGGATGAAACCAAATTAATGACCTAAAATTCTTTCAATTTTAAACTTTCTTTGTGGCATGGCGATACCTGAATACACATTTCAAACTCAAAACTGAACACACTAACATTATGTACACATCATAATCATCACATCATATGCGCTTCTTTTGTTGAAAACAACCAGTCAAACCAAGGACATGTGTGATAGGCTTGTAGGGTCATAAAAGTAACCTGAGATGCATGAACGTCCAAACACACTGACAATTAGGTAAGGTTATTAACACACAGTTGGCGTTGTAAACTGTATGTATAAGCATTGTCATCTGTACATGTTGAGTCAAAAGAACGAATTAATCTGTTGTCAATCAGTTTCCTCAAGTCTTGGTGGAGTCTTTGATCTCATCAAGTGAGTGGCTGGCCACATGTTTATACAACCACATTGGAATGTCCTGGCTGGTCCTCCAAAGGTTATAAACCAATTTGATAAAAAGTTCTTCATGGATACTCAAAAAGAGGTCTCCCTGCTGAGTCTGTTGAGGTCAAAATAGTCAGTTACACTACATCTGTATGATTTTGTCTGCACAGGCCATGTTTACTGTTACCTGCTCCAGCTCTGATGAAGCAGGTGAGACATTCTGGTGGAGGTCCCTGTCTGTAGAGCTCTATGTCCTCAGCAGCTGTCTCCATCCTCCTGATTCTATCAGATCTTTGGATAAACTTTTATTTACTGAGAGTTATGATGTATTAGGCATGATGTAGGTTGATTAACAACAGTGAATAATGTCCAGATACCTACACAAGGCCAAAATGTCAGTGTCAATGTGAGTGAACATTACATCTACGCATTCACCAAGATTCATATTATTGTTCTAATGTGTGTATTATCTGTCGGAGGCTCAGAGTCCGCTGCATGTCCCAAGCAGCTGTCACCATCCTCTCTTAAAACATGTCCCATTCATGCCTTTGGTATGAAACACAAGTTTAACTTTAACATTTTTGATTTACTTTTACAAATGTATGACTTTTGTATGTGTCATTGTAGGTGTTTTCAGAGGAGGATGGTCTTCACATCACCAAACCTGCAGAGTTACGAAGGCACTGCTGAGGAATGGTCTTCACCCATCATCATCTACAGAGCTGCAGAAGAACCATGTCCTACAATGTGTGCAGTATCTGTCCACATGTCTACTTCATCCTGAAGTAGAATGGATGAAGGATGGTCACAGTTTAAGTATCCCCAGTTTCTCAGTCGGAGGCTTCCAAGGCCAGACTGTAAATTAACTGCACCCCAACTTCTGTCTGTGGATGGAGCAGTAATGACTCCAGTGCTGAGATGGTTCAGTCTGTGGATGGAGCAGTGATTACTCCAGTGCGGAGATGGTTCTGTGTAGTCTGAAGACAGAAAAGAATAGACCTTTGTGTTGAGCTGCATACCTTATTGAATAAATACTTAAAAATGTTGATCATGTTTTATATTCATAAAAGTACTTTTATGTTTGTTATGTATATGTTGTTTTTCTCAGAGATAAAGAACATATACATAACTAGTTATTGTTTGAATTCTGTGTGTGTGTGTGTGTGTGTGTGTGTGTGTGTGTGTGTGTCATAATAAGTAAGCCACATGTTCCTGATATTTACTGTGTGTAGTTTAATTAAAAATAAACCCAACTGTTAAATTAATCATTAATTTAATTGTATGAAACCTTTTCACCTCAGAATATTAACAAAACATCAAAATGAATAGATCTGCAAAACCAGATACTAATGTTAACTTCTTGTAATGTGACATACATAGGCCTACTATTCTGTTGTTTCTAAGTGTTTTCAGTTTTATCAATAGGCTAAATAGGGCGCCGCAAATGGCTGCCCTGGTACTATACCGCAGCAATTTCCTAATGTTGTGAACCTGTTCACTCATATGGCAAATAAATACCTTTGTACCTTCGTACCTTCGTAAAGAAATGGTAGCAATGGAGAAATATTTATGATCAGTGAGTATTTTCACCCTTTTCGATCAGAGCTCCTCTTCCTGGATTTGTATTTGAGACCAATCAAGTAGCCTAAAGCAACATTACCCCACAAGCCATAATTAATAATAATCTATAAAGCATGTATAACTGTTAGCACTTTGGCTACGCCCTGCCACAGTGGGGTTCCCCTTCATTCATAATCACTACCACTGTAGTTAATATAGCCTAGAAATAATAAATGATCTTCTAAATTCTCTAATAAGTTATTATAAATTCTGTATTATTTAATTCAGATTATATTTATATTATGTTTTAGGATATATTTAGCTGTAGCATATATCAGTATTATTCCCCACATATAAAATACGTTTAATTGATTGTCATTATAGTGATAATACAAGGGTGAATCGTGCAGTGATATACGAGTCTATACGAGTCACTCTGCAGAAGCATTCTGCGCGCTCCCATTCTCGCTGAGGCCATTTTTCAATATTGATAATTGGCCAGAGACATGGACCATGACATATTTTTGACCAATTGCAGTAGCCACCATGTTCATTTTGCTTCAGGGTTTAGTTACTCTTTAAAGTAGCACCTACAGGAAGCACATTTTCCAGTCTTGTGCTTAACAAGATTTCAAAAGTTTATACTGAAGGATTCGTTCATTGAGTTTGGTATTTGGTAATAAGTAACTAGGCCTGTGTTGTCATCCCCGACAGCAAGGTGTATATTGGTGAAACGGCCCCATTTGTCTGCCTTACTACCCCTTATCTTTGGGTAGTCTATGTTGACACAGTAGAGAAGACCCATGAGCATGGCAACAGCAGTTGGATTGTCCATATATCTGCCACAACTGGCACCTTAATCAGATATTATGTGATTTCTAAGGGTTTTTATATTGTAAACGAACAACTAAGAGGCCCTGCCACCAAACCATGACAACATTGGAAGGGTCTATTTGACTTTTTGGATTTGTCTGGATGTGTGTGAAGAATGTTTTTGCCAAATTTTGTAAAATTAAAACTACATTCTTCTTTCAGTCTATAGGGGATGCTATTAAGGTAACTGGCATCATATTGGTCAGATGTGTTCAGGGCCAGGGGGTACGTGCAAGTTAGAGGCTGTCAAATATACCTGACTTCCCAATTTCAATCCAAAATGGCCGACTTCCTGTTTGTTGTAGGGTGGGGTCATAATAATATTTTATGTTTAATACACTGTGGAGAATCACTGTACCAAGTTTCATTGCTCTCTGCCAAAGTAAGTGTGTCCAGGGTCCCATAGGGGTCATAAACATGGGGGTGCAATAGAGGCATTCTTTATTTGACCTCTGTACATTAACATTGTACATTGTACATTAACTATACAATTGCCCAATTATTTAAGTGTCATTAATGGTAGAAGTACCAAACTCAATCCAGTTCTGCGTCTTCATGATATGTACCTGTGTGCAATAGTTGAAAAAGATCCAGCAAGATCCAGGGGGGATGGAGCGGGGCCTCTATGACCTAAACTGTGAACGCAATAACTCAAAAAGTCTTGGCCGGATCTTTTTCAACTCTTCCGCCTTGCTCGCCAGGGCTTAGAAGTAGCTCCCGTTGCACGTCATCCAACAGGCCAGATGACGGTGGCAGTCTAGTGTGTCAGTTGGAGCAGCTCCGTTAAACTGTACGTTAGCTTGCGACAGCTTGCAGTCTCTCTTTTACAAAGCAAACTGTGTGATTATAGACGTAATTAATTGTCAGTGTGTTTGGCTCTTCATGCATCTCAGATTACCTTTGACTATATGAATCACAGACAGACGCTTTGACCCTGGTTTGACCCACTGTTTCTCACAGACTTCTGACTCCTTGTGACAGTTTGATGTTTTCACTATGGGTATTCAGGTAACACTATGCCAAAAAGAAAGTTGATGAATTTTGTGTCATAAATTTGGATTCATCCTTTTAATTTATGTACGCCCACTTTTCTCCCGCTCAGTGTTTATCTCCTAACAATGCCTAGGGAGTTGCCCGGTTCAGTCAGTTGTCCAGAGAGTTTGGAGAGGGTCCTCACGGACTTGAAGAGTTTTCTTCTCTTTTAAGCACGCACCCATCGAAAGATGTGTTTTGACTAAAACTGCTGCTACGATACATCGCAATTTTTGACCAGATGCATATGTTTTTCCTCCTTTTAAAGTTGATGTGAAGAAATGCCTTTTTCAAACAGCAACACATTTTTGGTTTTAGACTTATTCACACAAAGTGAAGCTTTGACTTTTGCCTGTAAGTTGCCATTAGTGAGAGTTGTGGCTTTCATTTCAGCTAAGTCTGGCTGAGGTAAGACACTAGACCACCGGGCCGAACCTTCAGTTTACTACAGGTCCAGAACCACCTCCCGTTCGGAGGGAGATTATGGAACCTCCAGGACCAATTGTGGCTACCTGCACTCATAAGAGCCACAATCTCACAGAGAAGTTGGCAAAACACACAGGTTTAGTCAATTAAAGTCTGACAAATGTAACTATTCTATAGACTAGTGACTAAATGTGTGACCATCGTCTTAATCCCAAACATCATTTTTTCTAAACAATTTCCACTGCTTTAACTGTAAATCAGTCAATTCATAATTCCTTCTGTTATCTATTATTGGATTATTTGCATATTTTTTACATTCAAATGCCATCTGTTGATGAAAGCCCATAAACCACATTTTTCTGTTAATCAGTATTTTCACTTTACTTCTAGAATAGTCACTGTGATGTTCAAATAACTCATAACAATTAACAAAATATAGACACACTGTTTTACTACAGTATATATATTTTGGTGCTATTCTTTAATATCTATTACGAGCTTAAATATTAAGTTAACATAACATCGAGCAATTTCCCTACACTAGTTAATGATTTAATTATAGATCATAAAATCGACTTGCTCTGTCTCTCCGAAAACGTGGTTACAACAGGGTGAATATGTCAGACTAAATGAAGCCACCCCTCTTAACACATGTAAACTTTCTAACAGATCTCAGCGAGTCTAACAGTTCTTCTGATCCAAAGCATTTCATTGCATTTTCTGACCCTGTGTTGAATGTGCATATGACCAATAAACTAAAACCTTGAAACCTTGAAACCTAACAGCTAGAAGCACAGGAGGTGGTGGAGGAGCAGTTATATCTCACTCCAGCTTATCACTTAACCCTAAACTTACACACTTTTTGTTCATTTGAAAGCCTTGTGCTCTCAATAACTCATCCTAACTGGAAGAAACAAAAAACAGCTCTACTTGTAATTATCTAATAGCCTCCTGGGCTTTATTCTGAATACTTAAATGAATTTTCAGACTAATATATCCAGTATAGTTTTAGACTCAGATAAGATTGTGATAGTAGGAGACTTTAACATACATGTCGATGACAGCAGTAACAGTCTAGGACAGGGGTTTCAATCTCACGGCCCGCGGGCCAAATCTGGCCCCCCACGCAATTTCATCTGGCCCAGAAAGTCATTTTTAATTTGTATTAATAATTGCATGGCAGCTATTTGCACTTTTCCCGCCCGAACAACATGTCCCACAAAGCCCTGCAGTCACAGAGCGTGCTGGCGCTGACGCCTTCTCCCGCTGTTGGGATGACCTGACATGTGACTAAGACATCAGTGGATCCACATCGGTATCCTCCACCGGTAGGGACAAAGACGTGGATTTTCAGTCCTGCCTCGAGCATCCGTGCGGGAGACAGCCGCTGCAGGAAACCACTTCAAACACTACCTGAATTTCTGCGGATCGGCTCACGTGTTCCCAGCTGCGCTGTTTAATAATCTGCATGTCCTCCCTTTGCACTCAATGGGCACTTTGCCGACTTAAAAATAATTTTTAACATAATTTTGAACTGTTTAGCAATCTGTCTATGATACACATGCCTCTGAAAACAGAAATGATTGATACAACTGAGAGCTACGGCACATGAGGCAAAGTATGTGTGGCGAGTAGACTCCCTCCTCCTCCTAAAACTATCCCCAAATCTGTTATCAGCTCAAAAGCTCAACACTGATTGGGCATAGGCTATAAGTGTGAGCAATTTTCTATGTGATAAAAATGAACAGATTCACCACAGAAGTTGTCTTACTTGTAGCACCCCAGTACAGGCTACAAAGATGATTCCAGAATGAGAAGTTCACAAATACCTTTATGTCTTTAATATAAAAAGGTTCAAACTAGTCTAAAAGGCAAAGGGCTAAAATGGGTGGATAGTGGCTGTGTAAAGTGACTTGGTGACTTGCTGGCTTTAAGTTGGGAGCGTTAAAGTGCAATTGTTCGGAATGTAACTTTTGGGCTTGAGGTTGGCTTGGCTTTGTTCAAACACTCTGGTGTGCTTGTAAATAGGATTCATGTATAAATGACTGACCTGCACTCAAAAGAGACAGGAACAATGAAAGGGAAAGTGAAGGTTTCAGGGTGCTTTTAAATGAGAGACAACTCCTCTACACACCTTCCAGCTATTCTACTCTGTACACAGCAATCAAGAACATACAGAAAAACCACACCAGTCTGAAAGTGGCAGTAGATAGAAGGGCTTGGAAAGATACAGCTTTTACCCTGTCACACCCCTCCTTGATGTAGTTATAGGTCTCAAAATCTTTGTGGAGGCAGGCCGTTTGTAGGTCTAGTTGACCATCTAGTTTTGGAGTGGAAACCACTGTCTCCTTTGGACACAACAGCAGCATCCGCACAAGTGCGAGGATGAGGCGGAGCACCAGCAGCATCCAGACCAGTGCCAGGATGACGAGGAGCACCAGCAGCGTCCGGACCAGTGCGAGGATGAGGCGGAACACCAGCAGCGTCCAGACCAGTGGTCCTAGGGGTCTGTGTACAAATGGATGGGGGCAATGGGCATAATTTACAAATTACAAATCACAAATTATGGTGAACTACTTTTTCTAGGTCACTTAACTCTTGCCTGATAACATGAACTGTCAATTCTGAGTTTGGCTGCTTAACCACAATATAAGGCTGTTGTTATTATATATTATACTTATTGGCCAACTTACCTTGGCCCCTTGCTGTCATATCTTGAAGCAACACTCTCTGCCCTGGGACGAGGACTGACTTCTATGTTTTGGTCGTAGTGTTGCTTTTGTCTGGACATTTCTGAGTCTTTGTACTGTGTACGTTGGTGACATCTCACCCAATTGTCGACTGAAGTAGACAATATACATAGACGATCCTGAGGAAGAAATCCGTGACTGCCAAACATGAGGAAATGAGGTGTGTATCCAGTTGAACTGTGTTGTTTTTATATTCCTGTGCCATCTTAAACAGTTCTTTCTTTCCTCCTACCTAACAACCTAACTGGGTCCGATTAATTCACATACATTTCACACAGTTCATGCACCAACTGGGACTCAAAATTAGGGCCTTGATCCTAAATTAATCATTTTTGGAACACCAAAAGGTTTAATTACCTGACTCCATAATTCTTTAGTGGTTGTGAGAGCAGTTTGATCTCTGGTCGCAGCAGCCCAGGCAAATTTGGTGAAGTGGTCCACGATGACCAACACATTGTGGTATGGCTCTTCAGGATGACCTATGGATAAAAAGTGAGCAGACAACAGTTCCATAGGGGTGGATGTGTTAATAGGAGCCAGAGGAACTTGTTTGGCAGGGGCAGTTTTGCACAAAACACAGTTTTGACATTTAGAGCATACTTGTCCATACTCAAATTTGGCAAGTAAAATATTTTCTGAACCAATGACATTGTCTTTTCTGGACCCCAATAGTCAGCACATTCATGGTACAACTTATAAACATTGTGTTGCTCACCCTCAGGCACCAGAAGCTTCAATATTGAAAGCTGACCAGCTTCTTTGGGGTACCATCTGGTGCGGTGGAGTAATCCCTCAATTAGCCTGAGTCTGTCCCAGTGTCTCAAGATGTTCAGAACTGACTTTGACTGTTTTTGTCCCTCTTGTTGATTAGGCCGAAATTGTCTTTGTAGGGATTCAGAAACCTTTCTTAAGATCATTACTCTGGAGCATGGCCCACTATGCTGGGGAGCCTTCTGAAAAAAGGGAGACACCTGGTGGTGACTGTGGTGAAATAACTTGGCTCATCTCCACACATCGCTCTGGCCACATAGGCACCAAGATGTGCAAATGAAGGGATCTCTACTTCATCGCCTTCCCCCCTCGGTTTCTCCCACAGCTGCACCTGGTGGAAAGTGAGATAGAGCAGCTGCACTCTGGTTAGTATGTCCAGGCTTGTAATTTATTTCAAACTGAAAACTTGCGAGACATGCAGCCCATCTCTCTTCTAGGCTACCAAGTTTGGCAGTGTTTAAATGCACCAGTGGATTATTATCAGTGTACACAATAAATTACGCATTATGCATAAGTAAGGATGCATAAGTAATAAGTAAGGAACCTTTTTGGTCACTGCCCAGGTCAAGTACCCTGCTAGACCCAAAAAGGATTGGAGCTGTTTCACAGTTTTTGGTTTTGGCCAATCCGCAATACATTTCATTTTATTGGGGTCAGGGGCCACTCCCCTCTCAGAAACTCTGTGTCCCAGATACTGAACCTCCTTTTTAAGAAGATGACATTTGTTATACTTTAATTTTAGACCGTGTTTTGACAATTTGCCAAACACAAATTATAGATTTTTGAAGTATTAAAATCTGGGGAATACAACACTACATCATCTAGATAGATTAATAAGGATTGTAGATTTTGCTCTCCCAAACAGGCATGCATCAATCTCTGAAAAGTTGCTGGATCATTAGACAATCCAAAGGGCATTCTTATAAATTCAAACAGGCCCATAGGCGTTGTAAAAGCAGTTTTTTTCTCTGTCTGGTGGAGCACAGCAGTATGTAAGATCAAGTGTAGAGAAGTATTTAGCATTCCCCAGACTGGCCAATGACTCCTTTATTCTTGGTAGTGGATAAACATCTTTATGTGTAACTGTTAAGTTTGCGATAATCAATGCAAAACCTCAGTCAGACGTTTTTCTTTCCGGACTAAAACAATTCGTGACGCCCATGGGCTGGAGCTGGGTACTATGATGTTTGAGTCCAATATACCTTCAATCAAACTTTTTACTTCCTGGTACATTTTAGGTGGAATATATATAATTGGCTATATAGTTCACGCACTGATCCAGTAGGGATCTCATGCTGTATGGCACTTGTCAGATGGAAATCTTGTAATCTTTGTCTTTCATCTGTGAAAAGATCAAGGCTGGTTTGTTCAGCAAGGACACACTTGTCAGGCTGGGGTTTAATTGCTCAATCATATGATTGAGCATTGTGCAATATTGTGTTTTAGCGATATCTTTTAAGTGTGTGTATAGTCCATGTGTTATATTTTTTAATGTTTTAGTGATGTGTGTACTGTGTACGGTTTTACTTACATTCTGTCTTGTGTCCAGGTGCCAGGCCAAAAGATTCCCCGGGGGACCAGACACCATTATGAAAGTTCTGGGTCGGACCAAGGACTAAGAACGTGTTGATCAGGGAATTTTAGATTGTTTGGCATGGTTTTATTCTTATTGGTGGTTCGTTTTTAGATTGGTATTTGTAGTTGGGTTTTGCAAATGGTTTATGTTGGTGGGTTATTTTATTGAGGATTTTAGCATGGTTTTATGAAAGCTAATGTTAAGGGACAACCCTGGGTAGTTTTAACCAGTAATGGGGAGGAGTATTTAAGGCACCGCATCCAACCTTTCCTGAGTCCTTCTGCTGGTTTGAGACTGCTGTCCTCCATGCACCCTATTGGTACTTGCACTTTTTGTGGAAATTGATTTGGGAGTAAATAAAAGAAAAAGGAAAAAAAAGCTTGTGGACCACAACTCATTTGGTGGCACCAGCAGACAGCAATAACCAGCGTTCCCAAGGATAAAGTGAATGAGCTGGCCGGGCTTGTGAGGTCTATGTTGGATGCCCAAGCAGCCCGTGAGAAGAAGTTGGTCAAATGTGTCTATGCAGGAGCAGCGCTTTAAGTCCATACAGCACCAGTTTAAACAAATCCAGCAGCAGGTAAAATCAATTCAGCCTGAGCCATCTGAGCTATATGAGCTCAGGCCAAGGACAATTCTGCCCTCATGTGAGAATGATGGAGAGGCAGATGGTGATTATGACTATGATGGTGACTTTGAAGGGGCAAGCAGAGCATGTAGTATGGGCTATAGACCGCAGAGGGAACCCATGCTTCATCATTTGTTACCAGAAGAACGAATGAAGAACATTTCCTCACCACTTTTGAGAGAATGGCCCAAATTTGTCCTTGGCCAAAGGACGAGTTGCCGCTCTGGTTGGTTCCCCTGCTAACTGGCAAAGCACGCATCGTTTTCATGGTGATGGACATCCAGCATTCAGGTGACTATGACAAGGTGAAAGAAGCAATTTTAGCTAAATATGAAATAAATGATGACTTACCACCTGCGGTTTCGATCACTCAAACTCTAGAGAAGAAATGCCCCTCATTTGCATACATGGAGATGTCCAGCTGATGTATACCTAACGGTCGGTGGGCAAACTTACCAGCTGAATGTTGCCCTAGCTAAAAACTTACCTTTTGATGTGATTCTTGGTGCAGTGAGTGGCCAGTGCAAATACTATTGGTCCTTAAACCTGTAGCTGAACCTGCTGTTGTGGCTAATGTCCTTACTAGAGCCCAGACAGCTAGGGGCATGTTGGAAGAGATCCATTCTGGGGGAGGAGTTTGAGATTCAGCCAGGAAAGCCTAAAAAATCAAAAGTCTGAAAAAGTTCAGAGAAGGAAATATACATTTGTTGGCTCACAAAAACAAGAGAAAGACTTACCAAGACCTTTCAATCAGTCCACTCAAATTTGGCATTCCAAATGACATTGGTGCCCTGACTGAGTCTTTACACCGGGCCTGAAGGTACTGTTATTACCTACTAGTGATAACAAGCTACTAGCAAAATGTTATGGACCCCATGAAGTAACTAAACAATTGAGGAAAAGTTACATATGATCTGCACATGCCTGATAGACTAAAGAAGTACCAGGTTTTTCATGTTAACCTCCTGAAAGAGTTTCAGGCATGCCCAAAGCTCCACAGCAGTTGTTGGTCTGAGCTGTGAAGGATATTGTCTCGCTCTGTCTCCTCACTTTTACTATTGGTGCTCTCTTAATATCTACACTTTTTACATTGTTAACTTATAGCTATCATTAGTTCATTGCTATTTACATGTTGTCCTGTCCCACTCCCTCTTGGGGTAGTGGATATTGTTTCAGATGCTTGGTGCTTATGTCCTTACGAACGTTGAAGATGCACAACACGGCGTCCCAACTCCCACAATACAGGTGAGTGGCTGGATCCCCGCGTAACACCACCTGGCTCTCCTCCCGTTCGGCTCAAGGCAGGCAAGCAGACAGCAGCGGCGCTAGATTTAGCCTAGTTTAGTTTAGCTCCTCCGTCTCGACCCCCCAAAAAAAGTTCAAACTTACTCCTCCGCCTTGCCAACCGGCCACAAACTCTTCTGTGGTACTCCGAGGCAAGATACAGGGGTCCAAGCTTGATAAAGCAAAAGTTTTCCCCAGACACACAGTGTCTGTGCACAGCCATCGGATCACAGCCCTTCGCGATTCTCCTTCGTGCTTCCTCTGGCGTCTTCTCCTTGACCTAGTTATCGTAAGTACACTCAAAATCATGGAATAACCATAAACTAAATAGACATGGGTTTTTCCTTTAGCTTATAAACAAACAATTACAGTCTTATCAGTATTTATAAACTTTTATTAACTCATTATTTAAATGTCTTTTAACCTTTATGTAGAACAATGAAATTATCTAATAAAATATATTAAATGCCTCAGTGCATTATGATAATGAAATGAAATGCATTTTTTCAAACACAAAATATCCTGATTG
>JAVQKD010017237.1:0-10907 GCA_036025635.1 Philypnodon grandiceps
GTTTTTTAAGAATATATGCTTATACAGTTATCTATCAGTAGGCTAATATTTCGCCAAAGTGAAAGAAGCTAACAATAAACATGCCTCAAACCTTAGCTTAGGTTAGCTATTCACCATGAAAGAAAATAAAAATATATTCATTCGCTTTGTTAACTTGTTGGTACATCTTGTGTGTTGCCGAAAAGTACGCAAGTAAAAAATCTAATATAATATTATAATAATGTCATTATAAACTGCCATTTAAACTGCTACACCACGAATACTTTACATGAGCTTCCTGTACACCACGCATGACACGTCAGAAACTACACGTTGGCTACAGGACACCTGTCCGCTTTAGGTTCAGGTGTATTACCTTTGCGTCATACCTTAAGCTTATTTCTGTTGGTTATTTTGATTGTACATAGATGAGCTGTCAGGGGAGCAGCACGTGTCCAATGAGGGTGTTGGTAACAGGGGGCTCTGGGTTGGTGGGCAGGGCCATTCAACATGTGGCCCAAGAAGAAGGGGGGGCAAAAGAAGGAGAAGAATGGATATTCCTTTCCTCCAAGGATGCCAACCTAATGTGAGTATATTTACTGCATTATAGCCCTAATACATTTGACATTGACGATAAATACTATTGTTCATTGTCAGGAGCAAGGAGGAGACCCATGCAATATTTCAGAAACACCGGCCCACTCATGTCATCCATCTAGCTGCAATGGTTGGAGGCCTCTTCAAGAATATGAAGTTCAATCTGGACTTTTGGGTATGTCTTTAAAACAATAAAGGCATCAATTATCCTCTACCAACAACAACAATCTGACCATTTGTTTGTTTCTCTCTTTCTTTCTTTCTTTCTTTCTTTATTTGTCAGAGAAATAATATTCATATAAACGATAACGTGCTGCAGGCAGCACATGAAGCTGGTGTAGTTAAAGTGGTATCCTGCCTCTCAACCTGCATTTTTCCAGATAAAACATCCTACCCAATTGATGAGACTATGGTAAGACAACAATTACTTTTCTGTATACACACACAAAAGTGACTCACATAAATGATAATGATAATATTAAATTATGAATGAATGTAGTAATGTTTAAATTGATCTTTTGGCAGATCCATAATGGACCACCACATGAGTCAAACTTTGGCTATGCTTATGCAAAACGAATGATTGATGTCCATAACAGGTGTAGAAACTCACTACATTTTCGTACCTCACTGATTCTGTAAACATTTGCAGCAATATACAAAGCTCTGAGTTGTATAAATCCCCACAACTGTTCAATTATTTTGACAGGGCATATTTCCAACAGTATGGACGCCATTACACTGCTGTTATTCCCACTAATGTTTTTGGTCCCCATGACAACTTCAGTATTGAGGATGGCCATGTGCTGCCAGGGCTCATACACAAAGCTTATCTTGCTCAAAGTAAGTTTTACTATTAAGGGCAATAGAGAGTTACTAAACATATTGGAATTGAAGGAGGCACATGTATCAATAAAATACATGGGTTGGGGGTTAAATGACTTGCTCGTAAGGCTCTCTGTATGTTTTAATGGACAGAGGAAGGGAAGCCTTTGGTTGTATGGGGCTCTGGCTCTCCAAGGCGGCAGTTTATTTACTCTCTGGATCTGGCCCGTTTGTTCTTGTGGGTTTTGAGGGAGTATCCAGAAGTAGATCCAGTCATTTTATCTGGTAAGTCATTACGCACACAGCATGTTCACTTTAAAAAAGGTGGTTTGTTATTTCTTAATGCTAACTAAATTGTAAATTGTAGTTGGTGAGGAAGATGAAGTGTCCATTAAAGAGGCAGCAGAAGCAGTTGTCCAATCATTGGATTTCAAAGGTGAAGTGGTGGTATCCTTTTGAGTATTGTAGAAGAAATAACTATGGTATGCATGTTTGTTTTTAAACTGTTGAATGAATGAGCCTTGACATTCCTTCTTTAGTATGATATCAGCAAAGCAGATGGCCAGTTTAAAAAGACTGCCAGCAATGCAAAGCTTTGCCATTACTTACCAAATTTCACTTTTACTCCATTCAAACAAGGTACACTGTCTTTTACTTGTAAACATTTGCCCAAAAATATGTGATCTACATTTAACAGTTATGGGTTTCTTTCTTTACAGCTTTGAAGGAAACTTGTGATTGGTTTGTTACAAACTACGACTCCGCTCGGAAATAATAGTTAAGGAAATACGTGCATTTATGTATTTCCGACCAGCTGGTTCTGCAACCAGAAATCTGAATCTCTTTTTGTACGTATCCTCAAAATCAAGGTGAAGGCACTCGAAAGGCTTGGTTTGTTTCTGTAACTTATTTAGTATAAAGTTTGGACCATGTGCTGGCCTCTTTTCTGGTATGTGTTCTATATAGTTCAGAAAGTAACTTTATCCCCATTTCACAAATACTTTTCTATTTAGATATTCTTGCAACTTATTTTTTCTACTCAATACTTGTATAGACCAAAATAAATCTTTTATACAAAATGTATATTTTATTTGTGGGAATTAGAACACTTTAAGTTTGCAACTTAATTTATTAAATAAAACATTACAGGTAAAACAGATAAAAACAAGACCGCTCAGGCACACGCAAAATACAATTTATAACTTATAATTTATAAGACTCAAAAGCACACAATCCAGTCTTAAGACATCTTCTCTAGTTTACATAAGAGGTGCACCCTCCCTCGTGGACCCTGCAGTACTCATGTCCTGGGACAGCCCTCTTCTTACAGGCCTTCCCCGTTTTTGTGATGCCACTGCACAGTAGACGACCTGACCGAGAGCTACAAATTAAACTGTTAGTTAAAAGGGAATTGTGCTCAGGTTAGGCTAAATTACAGGTGTGTGTGTCCATCAAATGTCTGACCTGTTGCTGATAAGTGAGAGTGTGGGACTTGTGCTTCTTGAGTCATTCACCAACTCGTGCGAGTCATTTACAGCATCAAATACTTCTCCAAAGTTTCTCCAGGGAATGTCATCAATGAGAGGCTAACAATAATGTACAATCAGTGTGTTGAATCTCATATGAACTACAGCATATGCAAGACATGTGCTCACCGCTGGAAAAATAGGTTGCACCAAAGCCCTGGGAGTGGAATGACTGTGGAGGGATTCTGGCATCGTCCTCTTGTGAGATGGAGAGACCACTGACATGCCAAGGTCACCTAAATAAAAACAAAGGCTCAACTGATATCCTCATGTGTGGGGAGTTGTTCACATATTTCACTTAATTTATCACCTGATATGAAGCTGTCCTGATTGAACAGATAATTCTTCTTAGTTAAATCATCCTTTTCATCTCTGCAGATTAAGATAAAATTTAGCTGAACTAATTATAATAATTACACAATTGGATCAACTATAATTTACTGATCAAAACCTCTCGGGTGTGGAGGAGGGTGGACATGAAGGGGAGACTGGCTTTTTTGGCTCCACAACCTCACATGGAGCCAGTGGAAGAGGGGCAGTAAGTTTTTTCTTAATCTGGAAGCAACTGCACAGTTGATGTATGAACCAGTAACCTGTCGACATGAATAAAATAAAGTTTTAATTCTAAAGTGTACAAATAACAGACAAATATGTTTACAGTCTTTTACCCATAGAGAGGGTGAATAGCAGTATGCTGAGGCTACAGAGATCTAGCGCTGGCTGCTGGTTGACCTCAGCCACTGCATTCAGTGGCACTGTGACTAGCAGCATGGCCCGAGAGAACCCAGGACAACGTAAAAATGTCAACAGGACTGCACCAAGAACAAAGTAACCTCCATGAGCAACACATGTCCACATGGCAGTCAAACTAAGACCTGACAAACACAGAAGATGTTAATGCAGATGTATTGTGTGTGGCAAATATACATTTGTGTTTACCTGCCCATCCAAGATATCCTTGGATAATATGAAGCCTCTCCTCTATTCTGCCCTGCATGTTATCAATATAGTGCAGCATGAAGCCTAGAGTACTGTTCATACGATCCAGTTTTGTCATCAGATCAGAATAGTACTGAGAGGTCTGGTCTTGGTACTGCAAAAACTCCATCATACTTGAGTCTGGTTGGGCATACAATGGGAAACACTGTATATTTTAAAGGTTTATCGTAATAGAAAACTGTCCAACTATGTTTTACAAACCTATTTTATGGTAGATGTCCTGAGCTTGGTGTCTCACATCAGCAAGGTCTTTGACTATTGCCTGGTGGCTGTCTTGAACCTCTGAGCCCTGGATCTGAAGGTGCTCACTGACATTTTCTGTAGGAAAAAAAAACACATCTTCAGTAACAGAAAATACAATATCAATGTTAACATTTGTGATGACCATTCACAAATTGGAATCCTATGTGTTTAGAAATGGAACAGGCACACCTCTTGGTGGACTATGAAGAACTATATTATATCCTGTGTCACTCTCACCCATTCGCAGTGTGATGCCCTGAATGAGCTGGGCTACTAGCTCCTGTCCAGAAGCAATGAGGGCCTTCTCTTGTCCCAGCCGCTCCAGGTTGTCCCTCAGTGAAGTCTCTATTTGTTCCTGTTCTTCATAAAGTTTACTCTGTTGAGCCTGAAGAGCGCTGTGACCCTCAAGCACCTTGTCTAAGGACGCAGTCGTCATCTGCTTCAGCTCAACCTGGCCCTCCTGTGTTGTTAAATAAAAAACATATTGCATTTATTATGTCAGTTAACATTTAAAATATTATCTGCATTGCTGTACAGCACAATCCGGCAATTTAAGCACTATTTAAAAGCTACCTTCAGTTCTTTCATTGCATCAAGTTGACTGGTGGCTGTGGAGATGAGAGCGTTGACTGTATGCTCTGCCCTGCGTCGAAACAGCATCTGACGAGTGGCGTAACACACAGATCGTGCTCTGTTGCTCACAATGTGGTAAGCATTCCACGTGTCCGGGTCCATTGGAGATGTGCACTCTTTTATGGTCTAAATCAAATCATGAAAACAAGCTCTCAATCACTAAAAGCTCTCAATCACTAAAAATGATTTTATGGGTAACTGTTTGACTGTTTACCATCTCATCTGTACAAGGATATGTCCTTCGACCCTCAATCTGAGCCTGACAATTAAACAGGACCACGCCAAGCTTTGCCAACTGTTCCTCTGAAAGGCTTTCACAACTGGATTTCAACCGAGCAACAACCTATGACCAAAAGAGCACAAATCTTCATCTAATGTTAATAGTAAACATGGTTATAATTATTTTGTCCTTACACTGTGATGACAGCTATCCAGAGGACTCAGCTCCATCTGTTTGGCCTCTGCTAAAAACTTTTCATCAGCAGTGGCCATTTCAAACTGAGCATCCTTGGCTAAAAGAGCAGGGGCTATAGCAGGAACTGGAGCTGGGGGCTCTGACGCTGAGGGTGTTTCTGCACTCCTCAGCCACTCAAACAATCCACAAACAGAGGGACACTGACAAAACATCAAGATAATAAACAGGCAGTGCAGGCGATGGAGCAGGAGCTGAGCCATGTCTAAAGGAAGAGATCAAACAAATCAAATACAGCATATATGCCTATCAAACAAAGAAGACATCTGATGTTTCTACCGTTCTTGAATGCAGCGTGGCTTTGCCCTGACATGCCCGCCCCAGAGCCCCTCCTCCCAATTCACTTAAGCAAAACTATTGAATAAATGAATGCAAAAAAACTACGCAAACGTGCAAAATTAGTAAATAAATGGCGTTCATTATTACTATTGGACAGTTTTGCAAAGTAAGTCATTAAGTCATAAGACATTTACAGTTTTTATCATGCACATGCAGCATCTACCAATATTTTTCTGCTTTAATTTTAAATGTTGAGAATTAACACGTTAGCATACTAACATCTGGTAAATACGTAATTATTAACAAATCTAAGTCATACCTGTGTAAACTGAGCACACGAGCCCCTGTCCCTGTTCGCAGCTGACTGCAATGACAGATGATTCTTTTTTCTTACTACTGCCCACTGTCGACACTAGTCTCAGCCAATGAAATATTCCCATTTCAGGGAAAAGGTTTGGTATGTTTGATTTGTTTCCCGGCTTAACCGGACAAGGTTGTGCGGAGTTCCAAGTGGAACAAATATTATACCGCCCATGTGGCTATACTGTTATAATCGAACACACCACCTGGCGCCTGCACAGTCTGAGAGCTCGACTGGATTTTGTGGTCTAGGATCCGAGAGTTGGCTGAAAAAATTACTTTGTCGAGACAAGTTTTGCTCTCCAAAAGGAAGAACTTCTCCACTACCGAATACAACAAGCAGGTGAATAAACACTGTAGCATCAGTCCTGTCAGACGTGAATAGAATATCGCCTGGCATCGAGCTGTCACTCCGTGTAACGTTATGGTTGTCCAGTCAACAACAACACGTGCATTGTAGTTGTGATTTAATCCTGGATTATTTTCACTAGCAAAACGCAGCTACAAGGCTACATAACCAATATACTTAACCAGAGACATTCGTAGCTCAATGTGATATTATAAATAAGGCATGCTTGGGCTGAATTGCACCTAGCGACGGATACAGGATGCTAACGGTTCATTAGCGATCATCTCAACTCAAAATGCAACAAGGTTTACAAGCAAACATCGCTGCCACAGCAATAATGGAGGATGCTGTGATGAGAAAGCAAAACTGGGATGTAAAGGAAACCGAGGTGTTTCTGCAAATCCTAAAGGAGTTGGACATTAAAGCGTGTTTGGACGGCAGAAAAGTGAGGAACAATAGAGTCTTCAGGTTGGCTCAGAGGAGGATGACAGCTGCGGGGTTTCATAGGTCGGTGGACCAGCTGAAGTTCCGCTGGAAACTTCTTAAAAGTTGCTATTACAAGTGTCAACGGCATCCTAATGAAACACCAACCAAGATGCAGGGCTGGTTACGGTACGAGAAGGTTATGGTTTCTATTATGGAGTCCAGGCACTCTCTGGCAGACTCTGGTGTCAATCATTGTGACCACAATGATGAGGCGACAGAAGACTCGGATGGGGACCACGAAAGGGATACATCAATGCTGCCTTGGCCACAGCCCCCTCCACCGCTTCCTTCACAGCCACCCCAGGACAATTCAACAATGAACCGGGATTTAATTGTAGGATTCATGCCACTGCCTCTGTCAATATGTGTGTTTAAAGGCCTAAAGCATGGTTGATTATAATGGAAAAGACATGCACATCCAAGTTAGATGAACTTGTGTCAGTTAGAGCTCCCAGATATTTTGTGGTATGTGCTCTTCCTCAGACATGAAGGCTGCTCTAAAGCTGGTTTGATTGTGAGTAAACGAATAATTGTTAACTGGAGTATACAGACAAGCCACAAACTGCCACCTCAGGTGGCAGAGTTTGAGCTTCATTTGGTTCAAATTCTGTAACCTGTAAAAATTGTCGACAAACTAATCGATTAATAATTAGTTGTGGCCTAAATTAGTCAATTTGTGAAAAATAAAGCTTAACATGTAGTGAACAATCAATTTACATTTTGATGTTTTTCCAGCTATCCAATATTTGTTGATCAGAAGTGACATATGATGTTTGGTTCTAGTAAACATCCCTTTTAGTTGACTAGGCCTCAGGGAGGAGGCAATGAATAGGTTTTAAAGCATACATCTGACCTATATTCAACTTTTTGCAAGTAAGATGGTTGTAGGGTTTCCAAGTTTTACTGTATGCCCTTTTGTTAAATTGTGTTTCTCCTCAACCAGTTGTTCTTTATTTCAGATTAAAATGGATCCTGATACAGACTCACAGCTAAAGATTGGTTTTATTGGTGCAGGGAATATGGCTTTTGGCATTGCCAAGGGCATCATGTCTGGTGGTAAGTAGACCATGCCAAGTTAAATGTAGTTTAATCAAAGATTAGATTTGTTAAACGTTCCTGTTTGTACAGGGAATGTTATTTCTGCAGACATTAAAGTAAGTGCGCCATCCAACAGAAACCTGGGACAATTTCAGGTATTTATATATATTTTTTACTGAACACTGAGGATTGTTATTGTAAAACATCCCTCACTTTATTTGAACAGTGATAGCGTATTATGTATATTAACTTATTTAATATTGATGTTCTAGAAGTACAAATACAAATGCATACAAATATATACAAAGTATTGTTTTTTTTCTGACCTCTTCACAGGAAATGGGAATTTCTATCACAAATTCCAACATTGAGGTGGTGTGTGATTCACAGATAGTTTTTGTGGCAGTCAAACCTTACTTGGTTCAAGATGTTCTTAATGAGATCTCTGAATATGTCACTGACAGACACATCATTGTGTCTGTTGCAGCAGGAGTAACGATGGCAACGCTGGAAGAGGTTTGTTTTACTACATTGTTATATATGCTTCTTGAGTTGTTCTGGTCTTTGTTTAATCAATACATTTACTTTCAGCTTCTCCCAGAGAACACTGTTGTCATCCGACTGATGCCAAACCTCCCATGCGTTGTTCAGGAAGGAGCCTTCCTGTTCACACGAGGGACTTGTGCAAAACCAAGTGATGGCGCACTTCTCCGTTCATTGTTGCACCGCTGTGGGCTGGTGGAGGAAGGACCAGAAACCTGGATTGACATTCACACTGGACTCAGTGGGAGTGGAGTGGCTTTTGTGAGTGCACACCACTAATGGTGAACTAAAGTATCTCTTCCACAGATTATAATGCATGGTTGTGAGTAAATTGAAAAATGTTTTTGCTATCCTAGTGTAAGAATTTTCTATATAGACCTTTTGATGTATAAAACCACTTGGATTTGCTAATACACAGTTGTATGCTGTTGATAATACACTTTATACTGGTGCAAAATATGAAACATATTCTGAAACACATGCTCTACTTAATAGATACAGTATAGCTTTATATTGTTTATCAATACAGTGTTTACATATTTACTTCTATATTTGATAGAAACTAATGTTTTCTGCAGGTGTATCTGTTTGCTGAAGCGCTGGCGGAAGGAGCGGTTAAAATGGGAATGCCAAGTGCTCTGGCCCACACTATTGCCTCTCAGACCGTTTTGGTCAGTTTTTAACTGTCACTGTAATAATAATATTTTTGTGTGAAAAATGAGCAAACCGTTTTCTCTTAAATGTAGGGTGCTGGGCGATTGTTACGAGACTCAGGAAAGCACCCCGCACAGCTTCGCTCAGAGGTCTGTACTCCTGGAGGCACAACCATCTATGGACTACACACTCTGGAGCAGGGTGGGGTGAGAGCTTCAACCATGAGCGCTGTGGAGTCCGCTACCCAGAGAGCAAGAGAGTTTGGGCAAAAGTCAACAGCCCACAAGTGACTGATGCAGATTTTATTTAAGCCTGTCTGAAAAAAGGACAATAATCAATGTGTCATTTTAGACGTCATCCAAAAAGACTAAAGCAGTTCTATTTCACATCTCCTCTTGAACACTATTAAAAAGGAAACGCTTTTGAAATGTTGATGTTGTGATAAATGTTTGTTCATGTGATTCCAATCATGATACTCTTTTTTGTGTGTGTGTGTGTGTGTGTGTGTGTGTGTGTGTGTGTGTGTGTGTGTATATGTATATATGTATATATACATATATATATATATATATAATTATACAGTATGCCGTTATAAAGCGTTATATATAGGAAACAGTCGGTACTATTTTCACATTTGGCCTGATGTTCTATTATAATTATAGCGTTTTATGTGCAGATGATGCACTAAATGTATCACAGGGTGCCCAGTTAAATCATTTTGATTACACCCCTCCCCCAGGCTTCAGTGTGCGCCGCTCCTTGCGTCGTCCTCCTCCTCCTCCTCCTCCTCCTCCTCTTCTTCCTCTTGTCACTGTCGACTGGAGGAACACGCGTTTATCCACCGGCCCTGGACCCACACTGACAGGACCACCACCCCACCAGTAAGTAATGTTGGGTGGGATGACAAACGTGGCTTTAGTACCAGTAACATCACGGCAGTTCTCCTAAAACATGGTGTTAGATTTTAATTGCATTTGGCACAATTCACAGTGACGCCGATTGTATTAGCCCATGATGCTAACAGCTAGTTAATTTTAGCCGGCTGCTGCTATGCTAAGGCTAGTGCTGTCAACGTGAAGAGGCTAGTCGCGGATTTAAGTACCTCTACGACCATTTATTTGGCATTTAGGTTTAAATACATCACTATAGACGTATCCTAATTTGTCTACATTTATTAACTGTACCACGTGTTAACAGCAGCTGTGTCCATGACAGTTGTAGGACCTTGAACAGGATGATGAAGGATGGCTGGACCTTTGATAATGTTCTTTCCGTCTCTTTCACGGGGTTTGACCTCTTTACTGCTTTTCTTACAAGACAAGATAAAATTGGAACGTTATGATCAGTGGGTTTTAGATTAATTGACTATACTATTTTACACGTAGCTATACTTTTTAGCTGTGTTGTGAAATTCCTTATAGTTAACATGTTCAAAGTCCTGGGGCCATTTATAACCACAGCTGAGTTTACTGTACAGAGCTGTAGAGATAAAAATGATGAAGTAAAGTATCACGTTACCATGGGTTAATTTAAGTGTACTTACTGACACGGTCTATGTGCTTTAGTGTCCTCAGCTGACCTGTAGTGAAGTATTTAAATGGCATACAGAATACGCAGCAATGTTAGTACTTACATGTAGCTTTATGTACATTTGTCTTAACATTTGAAAATTTGAGCTCAGGCTCCTTGGGGGTGGCATTCATCAGATTTTGTACGTCTGTATTTCTCAAACCCTTGCTCATTCTTCGAAATTAAATGTATATTTCTTGAGTGACACCTGAAAGCTCAGTGTTTATTTACTGTGTTACAAAAAGCTAACTATTAAAAAATACTTGATTTTATAAAATGTGTCATTAAGAAGAGATAAATGGTCATTTTATTTTCCATGTGTGTGTCTTATAAGTAACCCTCCCTGAGCAGGTAT
>JAVQKD010017467.1:0-11113 GCA_036025635.1 Philypnodon grandiceps
CTCAAATGTATTCATAATATGTTTAGATGTTTTGCAATTCAGTAGAAACTGCTGTAACACAGAGATACAACACGACACAACAAGACTCACTGACTGAGAGTGAAAAAGGTAGGTGGATGGATCTAAAAGATGTCAAAAGCAAACACAACGTGGGCCTGTTTTAACATGTTTACCTGCACCCACTCATTCAGCATTTAGCCCTGATGCCACAGAGACAAGCTGCTGCAGGCTTTACCACAAAACACAACTATACCCTGCCTTCAGCCACTATGACAAAGCACCGCGTCACAGTTTCCGAGCCTCTCCTTCCACCGTCCAACAACATCACAGGCTCAAAAAAAGGAAATGTCATTGAATCTGAGTGAACTGTCAACTGACAGGTCACACATGTGCAGTGGAGCTGAGGCATTAGTGGAAAGACAAGAGAGGGGCAAAAATACACAGAAACACACAATTTTAATTATAAAAAGCAAATAAATACATTGAGACAATGCCACTGATGTCAACAGTCAAACTGTGCCTGTGTGGCCCTACAATAATGCTCAAGTCCGATGAGATGTTGTCTGTAGTCTTTCATATTAAGTAAATGAGTGACTGAAATAGAATCAGTTTTATTTGTCTAGCCAGTCTTAAACATGACCACAGAGTCTGGATGAACCCCAGACGCTGAATAAAAATGAAACACACACTTCCTCTTTCCACTGCTCCACGCTGATCATGTCTATTTCTTCTTCTACTGCTTTCTCTCTGTTGCTTCTCTTTGACCGAGGCCTGTGATATCACGGAGCCACGGATGTGAAGTCACTTCCTGTTTGATTTTTAGTCACACTATAGAGAACTACAGAAGCAGAAGCTTGATGACAGCTGTGAGTGGAGCTGGAAACATGCAAATAAACAGGGTCAACACTCGCTGACTGTCAAGTCTTTGTATGATTTACAGATGATTTTTACGATCTAAATTAGTTGTAAAATGATTTTACTTTGTATAAACTTTGTAATTTCACATGCAGTTCAGCTTGTTTTGTGAGTGCACGGCTCAGACAGAGCTGTCAACAAATTTCTCAAATACAATGAGTACACTGAGTACGGGTGATATTTTTGCATAACACAGGCTTGGACAATTGTGTGCCTATTTACTGTACATTTATAAATAGGACACATTTACCCTGTCAAAAAGAGCAACAGAGAGAAAGATTCTTTTTCTGCTCATGTGTCGGAGTTGAGACTGTGCTGGTGACAGACAGGCAGCACTGTGACACCCAGCCCTGGTAATAGAAGGCAATTATAAGCCCTGGCGAGAGATGTGGCAATGGGGAAAACTTTTATACAGGCCCCCTCCTGGGGCTCTGACATGCAGACACACTGAAATTAATTGCTACAAAACATCAGACGAACTTGACGCACACATGCACACAGTCAAACTCCTGGAAAGGAACAGAATGAAACAATGCACATCATGCAACGCTGTATTGATGCTTGTGAGGAGGACGGAGACGAAAGGAAGGCAGCAAAGAGAAGCTGCAAAAAACAAGTAGATCCCTTTCAACAAATCATGTTTTCATCTAAATAAAGAAGCCAAAGACAATAGACTTGGGTACCTTGGAGACCAAGAGGACTATTTCACCATGGCAACCAGTGTAGTGTGTGACAATACCGCAGTGCGAGAGTTTGAACTGCTAAAGCTGTCTGGGAATGCAGAGATAGATGGGGGAGAGACTGGAGAGTAGGACCCGCTCGTAATGAGAACACACACTGTCACTATCCCAGCACAAGCTCATGGAAGTTCATGACTTTCCAACTCATGTTGTTTTCTTTAAGTCAATATAGAGAGAAATACAGCCATAACTAAATTATGACACTAAGCTTATTTATGTTTCCAACCCATAACCAAATAGTCTCACACATTTCTTTGTGTTGCTATGGAGTCGTTTCCTATTTGAACGATAGAAGAAAGCTGCACCATGTGGCCTTGTTGGACATTTATTTTAATTGTGCAGTGAATAGTGGCCAAGGGAATGTCAGGCTGCACTGGGCGTGTGTGTCAGCACACTTGTGGATACATGCACCGCACTTCCGCCAGCCTTTGGACCTGCAGCGTGTGTGTTTGTGTTAAAGCAAACATTAATGCAAGAACATAATAGAGTCTGAACAACAAAACTTATATTGGGAAGGTAATTTGACTGATGTATGGGAATATACTGAAATCACTGAGAGAGTTCATCTGACAATAAAGTCTTCCAAAGAAAGTGTAGTTCATTTTGCTGACTATATTTTTACACTAGAGCAAGTCTCAGTGCCATCATCTTCCTTGTCAGCATCACCCAACACCCATCAACATGCGCCATCCTCCGAGTGTCTTTATTTTTATTTGCCGTGCGCTTTATAGAAATTCATTACAGCGTCTGCCGTCTGCGTAGGCAGAAAAATATCCCCTCGGCTCGCCTGAACTCTCACCTCGCTTTAATGTAAACACCGCTCACCAGTCACGTTTCTCCCATTAAGGTAAATGGCTGCATTATGTATGAATCCTGTCTCCTTAATCTAGTTCCACCATTAACCTGCAAACCCAGTCGTTTCTGTGTCCTCTGACAGTTTCAATTTGTAACAGATGATCTAAATCAAAGTCATTATAGTAAATTAGATTTGATATAATTACTTCTCACTTTAAATCCTCCATCACATAGCAGTGACAGTCTATTTAAAGGGGGACAATGCAACTTTGCTGTTTTGATTGCATTTTTTCACTGAAGAGCGCCTTCAAAATTGTAATACACAGAACGAATAATACAAGTCTTTTTCTATTATTTTGAGCTAGTCTTTCTTCCGACCCAAGACTTTTAGAGACAGAGACACCGGGTTGGTAGGTCAATATTGCAAGGTGAAGGAAGCTTCATTCACCCTGCAGCAACTAATTTCACATTGATTTCTGAAGCTGTTTAACTATAGTAAAAAAGTTGCAGTCTATACAATCTGATGGTCAAACGCCAAACCACAAAATAACCCTTAGTGACATGTGGGCCCCTGTGCCTGCACCACTTCTAATGCTATTGTCCCAAAAGCCAAATGTTTTTGATAGACATACATTTTAGCGTTTTTCTCCCTCCATCTTCTGCTCGTTTTTTTTATCTGTCTTCTGTGTTGTTTATCTTCTTGTCTGTCTTCTGTCACTGTGACGTGTGGTAGTCATAGTTAAATGAAGGCAGTTCAATTGTGAAAAAGCTTCTAGTGTTTTTTGATGGATTTCTGTCGGCTAGCCCACAATGGCGGGATCTCTCCAGCTGAGACGTGTGTGTGTGTGTGTGTGTGTGTGTGTGCGTGTGTGTGTGCTTACCTGAATCAACCTGTCGCCCTTGCCCTCGGGCCGCACCTGTCAACACACGGCGACAGTCACTTTCCCCTTCACTTCCAGTCACTTTCTGAATTTAGCTTCCATCACTTGCCTCTGTAGCTCTCTTTAACCATTTATCAGCCCATCCTTTACTGAGACTACCCCAGACACTACAAACAAATAACTCTTGCCTGAACCCATGTGTCATTCTCACTTTATTGGGAACAGCTTTAGCCACTGGAGCCAAGGAATCTATCACAATGAGACTTCAAACAACTTCAGGTTTATTTGTATTGTTGGGTGAGTTTTAGACAGGTCGGGGATGTAAACAGAATAGTCCAGACCTTGTTTAGTCCAGTTAAGCCCTCATCTTGATCTGATAGTCCTTGTGTAGACATGGTTTAGACTTTTTTAAGCCAAAAAAAATCCTTAATTTTAGCTAAATATTCAATGCATTTCTGACTGTACAATTTACCCAAAACAAAAGCATTGAAAAACCCATTGTGGTCTACAGATGCACCAGTCTGACCTATTAGACTACATTTGTCAACACCTGCCCACATAGTAAGGCACACAACACAGAAAGTGGTTTGTGACAACCTTTAAATGTTAGCCGTTGCTGTGGCTGTGACAGAGGTGCATCTGTGGGGAAGCCCCTTCTGAGCTGTGTCTGTGAATCATCGGGAGCTGAAAGGCCAAAGGTCAGGTCTTTTGACAAAAGCATCAAACAAACAGGCCGCGGGCTCCTGCAGTGAGTCACCAAGCATCTGGGACCTTTAGTGGGGTCAGGCCGGGGTTGTTTTCTATGCCATGTTTAGTAATTGTGTAGCTGTCACCTTCCACCTTCACTAGGGCAGATAAGCAGATTTGCAGCTATGTGATGCCGACAACCTGTTTTTGAGAGATACACTAACACCAGTCCAGCTCTAGGGATAGCCCACGGTGGAGAATAGGGGTCTTTGGGTAGATTGTTTAGCACAATATCGTCTCAAGCTTTACTTGATCCACCCCTCATAGTAGAGCTGTCAAAAATTGCCATTCAGTACTAAAACTATACTGGGTTAAGCAATAATCATCAATACCTTTTTCTGTTGACAGCTCCACATTCTTTTTCAATAATGAATACAACTGTGTAAGGATTGTTCATTTAATTGTTTAAGTTAATCTGTATTTTTGTGACGCTACAGATTACAACTTTAAATAGTGCTATCATTGTGATTATGGTTTATATTGTTCAGTTTAGAAATGGTCCCTACCCATCCGATCTTGGCCATGATGAAATGTGTAAATTCATACACCTACTCTGCCGCATTCCTATCTGAGCTCAAAAATGTCTGTCCGCTTCAGAGCTGCAACAAGTGCCACACTGTCAAATATATTGTTACGAATATAAAAAATCAAATCGTGAGAGCTAATCTGGGACGATCGCCGAATTGTGATCCAGTGCATTCATCATTTTTAGAGAAACATTGCCAGTGTTCATATTGATCAAATAAAGGAAAATAAATAGCATTAAGTTTTACGATGAACATTGGTACAGTGGGTTTTATTATACTCAACTATTGGCTTTTTCTTCACCCCTCACATTCTTCATATTTTCCCTATGATTTTATCCAAAGCCAGTTCGGATTTTTCCAAACAAGTCTAGCTAGATCCAAAAGGTCACACCACACACTCCTGCCGCTGTGAGAAAAATGGCATTCATCAAAAAACATTCTCCTCTTATCATGGTCAGGGATGCTCTTCCATCCCCTTAAGGCTATACAGGCTAATATTCAGCCTGTCACTCTGCCCCACACACTCAGACCTGCTATGCTCCTATCTGGGCCATTTAATCCAATTCACACTTTTTTAAAACTACTTGGACAATATTATGTTTTTCTCTTCTTTCCATTCTTCCTCATTATGTAACATTGAAATGTGTGCTGTTGAGAGGCCAGCTGCTACATTCTTAAATCTGTAAACTCTATCGACAAAAGGACTTGGGGTGTAGCCGTGCAATTGAACATGGGGCCCTAGAGTGGGGTCCACTGAATCCATGACTAAACCAGGCCTAAACATAGACAAAATCAAGAATTGAATCCAAACTATATCAGGACTAAACCAGGTATAATCACTAAATGAGGTCTGAAAAGGGTATAAAAATGTAAGAAAAGAACAAGGAACAAACAAGGTCTAGACCAGGACAAATAAATCTAACTGGGGACTGAACTAGAACTAAACCACTGAGACAAACAATATCTAAACCAGGACCAGACTATGTTGGACACATAGCCTATCCATCCTGGGAGTGGATCCCTCCTTTGGGCAACTGTTATAAGGCCACATATCCATTAGATCAAATAGGACTGCACCTGTAAAAAAAAAAATACAAAGTAGGTATATGTAAATGATTGCTCAGTACTTCCTCTTGATTTTTTCAGATGCACTTTTTATTTTGCCAATCCCGCCCTCCCATTTTGCATTTCCACTTCCTCGTGCCACATCGGGGCATGATTAAATATTAACATTGCTGGTGCTGGGTGTGTTTGTGTGTGTGTCTGTGTTTGAAAGATAGGGGTGTGGTATAAGTCTAGGTAATAGGAGAGCTTTCCTGCTGGCTGCTACAGCACTAGAGTTTCATCAGAGCAGGTCTCCTCCGGCAGCACGGTGTGGGCAACATGGAAGAATGCACCGAACAATATGAAGAGGCCGAGCCAGAAAAAACTGGGATCACATACTTCGTACATAGTTGTCTGCACCATCATCATCTGGGTTTGCCCCCTGCACCTCAGTGAAGGGAGGCCCAAACAGCATCTCTCAACTGTTTATCATCTTTATTACTTTTCACAGAGTTTTCCCTAACCCAATTTTATTACACTGTCATCAGATGAGTTCTCTCATCTACAGTCTTTCCTCTTTCTTTTGCGCTGAAACCTTGGCATCATGGACAAACTCACGTCCTATAGCTTAAAGTTATTTTTATTGTTTGACATGGAAATAAGCATTACCCCAGGTGTAATCTACACTTCTTTCTCTGTCAGTCTAAACACTTTAATCTAAAAAGGAGCCAAAAAGGAGTGTCTCAAATACATTATAATGTTATTTGGCCAGTCTAATATAATTATATTTCTATGTGCGCACTCTAACAGGTTGCCTGCATGGGTCTGTGTGCAGTGCCTTACCTGGATTTGCCTCTCTAAAACAAGAATCCCTATTTTTGTGGCACCCTACCAGACCGTTGCCCACAATGTTTCCCAATGAGCTTGCATATAGATCCAGTCAGCAACTAGGGAAACACATTGATTTCCCGTCAGCATCTAGCGAGCGGTGCAGGCGCCAGGCGATGCTCAAGCAGCCGGGGTAACATCGGTATCCTGCAGGCGTGCTGGCAGCTGTGCGCAGCGTAGTTAATGCAGCCCATTAGGCCGGTGAGTGGCACAGAGATTCCCTCAATATCGAGTCGGGGACACCCCTCAATTAGACGGATTGGTCCGCACCTCGTCAGCATCCGCTGTATCTGCACTCATTCATCAATGCCACTGTGCACAAACGCCAAGTTTATTTAGAGCAACTTCGAAACAAACCGCATTGGGAGTTTGCTTACTTCACAATATTGTGAACACTTATGTGCTGCCTGCATTAGAAAGTCTAAGCTTTATTTCAAAGTCATAAGAATGTGTATTCCCCTACGAGCCTGCGTGCGTTAGTATAACAGCATGTGTTGACTATACTTTTCCTTTTATTTGTAATGGAGGTTTAAATGTCCGTGTAGAGCACGTATCTGCGTGTCAATAAAGCGTATATTTTAAACAGAGGGGCTGCTATTCGCTGCTGACAGTAGTTATTGTAAGGCTGGACATGATTTGCACTCCAGTGTCTCATTCACTGCCAAAGAGCGATCAGCGCTGCCTCCTGGAAGTTCCAAATAAGGGCAGGGAACTGGAAACCCACCGGAATAGGTCCTTATGTAGTCACGACCTTATAAGGCACGGCGGAGCCGGTCTTTCCGGCAGCGCTACTGCCTGCTGCACAGAAGGGAAATACAAATCTAATCTACGAGGCGAAGGCTAGAGAGCCAGAATTACGCTGCTGTCTTGCGGAGCTGTTGTACGATGAAAACGCATTGATTCTGAGCAAAAGAAGAGTGGTGTTGTCTTCGCAATTTACGGTGAGAGCTTAATATAAAGTCGCTCCTCTTTGCTTTTCCCCCAGGCCAGCGTCACGTGTCCTCCGCTGCATTGCCTAAATATGGGCTTCCTCCGCTCCAAATATGGACATCTACGTCACGGCAAGAGGGTATAAAAGGCGCAGGGAACCTCTCGGCTCAGAGACAGCCCTCAGAGCTCACAAGCGCAACTGTTAGAGCAGATAGACTAATACATAGACTCCCAAACACAACAAAAATCAAACGGCATAAAAACAACAACTATCCAGGAAGGTCTGCACCTGACTGGATAAGTTATTTCATGCACAAAACAAATCAAGATTAATCAGTTTCTGATTAATTTTGAAGAATTTTAGGGAATGTGTGTAAAAGACCATTTTGATTTTTACTGCAAAGACAAGTGGATTTTTATTCATCTTTGAGACGAGCAGGACAGCTGGCGAAAAGTCCTGAAGAGAAGCAGCATCCTTCTCCACATCAGCAGAAGAGTGCAGCGCTCCTCAGTTGGACCCAGTGTTTCCTCCTCCACCTGTGAGGCAGCTCTCAGCACAGCTCCAGGACCAGAGCATGGCTGCAGCCAAGACCGAGATGATCCTTCCAGCTCTGCAGATCTCTGAGCCCCTCAGCTTCCCTCACTCCCCCATGGATAACTACCCCAAGCTGGAGGAGGTGATGATGCTCAGCTCTGCAGGGACACCCTTCCTCACCGCCTCCGCACCCGAGAGTGCAGGCTTCGGCTCTGGAGAGCCCAGCGAGCAGTACGACCACCTTACTGGAGGTAAGAACTCTATATTTTTTTCTGCATGTTAAATGAAATCATTGCAGTCGTCACACATGCATTAAAACATAAAAGGAGTCATCAAATATAATTATCATCAAGTCATAAATATTATTATGTTTTATATTGCATTTAGTCTGTTGGGCATTACCAGAAGTCTATATTCACATGTTTGCTGATGGGACATTATAATGAATGTGGAAAATGAAAAAAAAAAAAGCCTGTAATCCCTGTTGAATAGAGAAGACTCCAGCACTGCTCAGTCACCACATGCCTCTAGACACTCCTATAGCTCAATTCAAATTACATTCCTAAAACCAGCTGAACTGCAGTTTCAGTAATCAATTGCCTCAGGCTCAGTGATGGGCTTCAGAATGTGAGTTGTGTGTGTGCGCAAAACAAGGAGCGAAAGCTGAGACTGAGAGCAGGGGGAAAGTATGGAAAGGCTTAGCTTGCACATGAGCTTCAATCATTTTAAAGTTAGCGCTAAAACGTTTTTTGTTGTGGAATTGATGTGAACATTTGACTATTGACAGTTTTATAAATGTATTTTCTCTCTCTTTGGTTTACAGATACATTACCTGATCTCCACTTTAACTGTGACAAATCAGAGCAGACGTACCCCTCCCAGAGGCTGCCCCCCATCTCATACACAGGCCGCTTCACCCTGGAGCCCGCCACCACCTGCAGTAACAGCCTTTGGGCTGAGCCTATCCTGGGCCTCTTCACTAACCTCATGAATAACGTCCAGTCCAGCTGCATCTCGTCCTCCAGCAGCTCACAGACCACCTCTTCCTCCACAGCATCTGTACCTTCATCATCCTCTTCCTCAACCTCCACCTCACCCTCCTCTTCCTCTGCCAGCCTCAGCTCCTCCATCCATCACAGTGAACCCAATCTCATCTACACAGCAGCACCCGCCTACTCCAGTCCTAACTCAGACATCTTCCCGGACCAGGGCCAGGCGTTCCCGAGCTCTGCTGGAGGAGTGCAGTACCCTCCTCCTGCTTATCCCAACAGCAAGACCTGTACCCCCAGCTTCCCGGTGCCCATGATCCCTGACTACCTCTTCCCTCAACAGCAGGGGGAGATCAGCCTGGTGCCCCCAGACCAGAAGCCCTTCCAGAGCCAACCCAGCCAGCCTTCACTGACCCCTCTGTCCACCATCAAAGCCTTCGCCACCCAGACTGGCTCTCAGGACTTAAAGAGTGTCTACCAGTCACAGCTGATTAAGCCCAGTCGCATGCGCAAGTACCCCACAAGACCCAGCAAGACCCCTCCTCATGAACGCCCATACGCCTGTCCCGTAGAAACCTGCGACCGCCGCTTCTCGCGCTCAGACGAGCTGACTCGTCACATCCGCATCCACACCGGCCAAAAGCCCTTCCAGTGCCGTATCTGCATGCGCAACTTCAGTCGCAGTGACCACCTGACAACACACATCCGCACTCACACGGGCGAGAAACCTTTTGCTTGTGAGATCTGCGGACGCAAGTTTGCCCGCAGTGATGAGAGAAAAAGGCACACCAAGATCCACCTCAGGCAGAAGGACAAGAAGGCAGAGAAGGCAGGTGCCGTGCTGGCATCGGCAGCACCTGTATCGGCAGCTTCACCCGCCTCCAGCTACCCCTCCCCCATCACCTCGTATCCTTCACCAGTGTCCTCGTACCCCTCACCTGTCACCTCCTGCTACTCCTCTCCGGTCCACACCTCATACCCCTCTCCATCAGTGGCCACCACATACCCCACAGTGTCCATGTCCAACACCTTTCAGTCCCAGATGGCCTCATCATTCCCCTCCTCAGTTGCCTCAAACATCTACAGCTCCCCGGTGCCCACCCCTCTGTCAGACCTGCAGACCACGCTCTCCCCCAGGACAATCGAGATCTGCTAAAAACTGTCTTAAACCTTTTCCAGCATTGAAAGACTTTATTTACCCCCACATGCACTTTCCTGTGTGCTCCCTGTACAGTGTTAAATCTGAGACTTACATGTAAGACAGAGACATGTCAAAGACTGGGCAAAGACCATAGAAGATGAAAAGGGATTTTTTTCAGCCTCTGTAAAACAAATGCAGCACTTCACATGCATAAGACTGACCAAACAGGGAGATGAAGCCAGCACTGACCATTCTTGATGACTAGGTACAAAATCCAGAGACTGTACTGAGTGCTCAGTGCCCTTACAGGCACTCTATATGAAAGACACTGATGATATACATAAGCTACAGTATATGTATATTGTACATGTGCCATGTTTCGTTTTTCATTCTTTGGTACCATTGATGTGAAAATTATCGCATATTTGTATTGTATTATTTGAAGTGAGCAGGGCCATATTTTTTACATCTTTTCTCTTTTATGTAGTGATGCTGTGATCCGTTTTGACATTGTTTGATAAGAGCACTTCAGTATTTAAGCATGAGTAAGAGTGATGTTAGTTTCTGTTGTAAATATCATCCACTGGTACTATCTCTTTCTCACATGTAACATATCTCTTAAATATATGGAAAAATAGAGAAAAAAAACTTTTCAAAAAGAGACAAACGCTCCCGTTATTTGGTGCCTTTTGTGAAGCCTTGCTGATGTTGTGACGCGGCTGTGCACGAGAGCCTTAAAGGGTGAAGGGAATATTTTTGTTACAGAATGTAAGTCTCATGAAGAAAAGGGACGAGCTATGAGGGCACCGCTTCATTTCATTCGAATGTAAGCAAAAAACATTATAAAATATATTTTTGTAAAACCTACGTGTAAATATCCACATCTTCAAGAGCTGGAATGTTGAAGTTACCTACTGAGTAGGCATGGGATTTTTGTATGTTATTTACATGCAGTTCATTATTTTGTGGTTATCTTTATTT
>JAVQKD010017540.1:0-11349 GCA_036025635.1 Philypnodon grandiceps
TACCCACCTCTGGTTATAACCACACATACCTTTGCCAGTGGTAAGCAATGTAGGGAATTAAGACTCATCTGTTGCTCTTTAAGCTCTCTACTATATATAAACCAAAAATATATATATAAATATATATTCTTTTTATATATATTTTTTTACCATGGATGTCGCAAAGTATGCTGAAGTCTATACAGCAATAGATCCATGCACATAACGCACCCAATATCCGGGTTCCTTTATGTTTGGCCTCAGCAGAATGCGCTCTCTGATTGGTCGACTCGGACCAATGAGAACAGCGCGAGGGAAAACATGGAGGAAACTGTTCAGCTGTTTAGCGATTGAAGAATAAATCAGTTAATATATTAGATAATTACCATTTTCTTTACGTCTTACAAACCCAGACGGCAGCTCTTGTGTTTGTTGTACGATGTCTCTGAGTGCATCACGTTGCTCGGTGTCGCAGAAGAGGACCGTGTCCAGTCTGCTGGGTGAGTTGCTGGTCACTAGTTTGGGAGTTGTTTTTGTTAAACCAGTATGGAATTAAGTGACTGAAGATAAATATAAATATGAGCAAAATATTATGTTACAGGCATCAATTCCTGACAGACAGCCTTTCTGGTGTACATACAATTCAATAGAAACCCAACAGTTTGTTGAATATCCCTTTCTTCCTCAGTTTAATATTGACCTGGCCTGACTACATTTACATTTATGTGCCATGCCTAAATGCAATATTATTCTATTTTTGATCAAATATTCCCATATTTCAAGGCACATGGAGGGATCATTCATACTTATAGCTGCCACATACCATATTCCACCTACTGAGAGCCAAACATGTACACTTGAAATTAATTAAAGTGTATTTTATCTTCCGGCTTAAATAAAGAGAAGGTAATAAGATCGTATATTAAGAAGCTCTTGTCTGGTTTTGCAGCTGGTCGTGTAGTGAAGAAGCCTAAATGTGGTCATGTGCAGCATGTGCAGGAGGCTGCCCTGAGACTTCTGCTACAGCATCAGACTGTGGATGAGCTGCTCACAGAGGTCACAGGAGTAACAGGGGTCTTTCTGAATACAAATACTCTTTCATCCTGTGATGGCACCGCGTCTCAGGGCTTTCCTTCAGCTGTCCCTGCTTCTCTCCTGGGTAGGTAGAACTATGTAATACGTGTGAACATGTCACAGCTCGCAGCCAAGCCATGCAAACAGCTGAATAAATATGCATATAGATTATATTGCACAAATATCTTTTTATATTGTTTGTTTTTCCAGTGAGTAAATTGAGGTGTGAGGCTGAGCACCGTGGCGTCCCCCTGACAACACTGACAGTGATGGTGCTTGTGCACAGACTGAAGGAGCTCACTCACACTAAAGAAGAGCAGTGTAGAGAACTGCTGCCTGCTGCTCACAGAGTAAGTGTCCAGGGAAACAGTTGTATGTTAGCCTGTTAGCAAGTTCTCTCAGCTAAGAAACAAATTGGTTCAAATTCACATACATGACTCAAGATGTGGGTATATGATGCAGGCTCAGCTCTGTGTCCTTCTCGAGTCCAGCCGTGACCTTCAGTCCCAGGGTGCTCTGTGTCCGAAGCTGTTCTGGCAGGAGCTCACTAGAGCTCAGGTGAGTTTGTAACTGTGATCTATCATATTAAAAGTAGTGAACCTGTAATAATTGTACTATTAAATACTACTAATAAATATGTTGTACTATTGATATGTTGTGTTCACAGACGTTTCCAAAGTTGGAGGTGGTTTTCCATCTTCATTCTTATAACATTATCACTCTCAAGTACATCTTGGAAAGGTGAGACCTATTTATTTAGCTTAATATTTGCAGGCATTTTCACACCTGAGATTCTAGACCAGTAGTACCGGTAACCATTCACCTACCGTCAATACAGCCTGATGTGCAGCTCTCACTACTGTTCACTACAGGCTTAAACCAAACTAGCCACTCCTTTTAAATACAGTATATCAAAATAAAGACATGAGAAGAAATCAAAGTAAAATGCTTGCTTGTTATTTCAGTAATGGAGTGAGGTCGTGGCTGGTGTCAGAGTTGAAGGCTCTCTGCAGCTGCACTCTTGGTGACGCTGAGACAAAACAACTCCAACAGCATGTGCTCACATGTAAGAAATGGCTTTCACATAGTTCTGAGGGAACATAGTTGCCTTTGTTTTGCCTTGTATAACGTATAGCATGTTCCATTATTGGTGAAATATCACACTTGAATGAATTGTTTAGTGTGAGCGATATTTCATTTAATCAATTTTATTTCTTGACATGCTTTGTCTTGTCCTTTTTGTTTGTTGGTTGTATCCTTTATTATGTCTTAGTAATGACGCATGATACTAGATTGAATTAGTTATGCGTGTTGTGTTTCAGCCGTGGTCCAGGTCTTGGTGGGAACTGGTTTTGATCCGAGTCCTGAGTGTGTGTCTCTGAACAAGAAGCTGTCCTCGCTCTGTGGCTCCATTCTCGACCATATGCTTTTTTGTAGGACTACACTACACTAAATATGTATATTTATTACTATGATTTCTGATTTTTTTTTCAAAATTATATACTACCCTTTTTTCATTTCAGGGATTCTAGAGACAGTTGAACAAGTAGACTCAGCTTCACCTGCCAGAAAAGGAGCACAGCTTTGGTTTGAACACAAATAATTAATAATCCCATCATATGAATGTATGTATATAAGTTAAGACATGTGTTTACTAGTATATCTTATAAATGTACTATGAAGGTGATCATGGGGCTTGTGAGGAAACACTGTTGTTCTGGGGCTTTAACCTTTGGTAAATTGTTTTTCAGGATGGAGTTGTTTGACACTTCTCTGTGTGGATCGCTGGTCTCAGCAGAAGCACTTCAGCGATACCTCACACACTGCCTAACAAAGACTCTCACCTACAAGCCTCGACTCACAGGTGAAAACCATCATGTCACAGTCAGCCGTAATATGAAGTCTGTAGTTCATAGCCCAATGTTTAGATTTCTTCAAATTCTTGTATGTAGTGTCAGATGCCATTGCTCTGCAGAAAGAGTGGACCTTTCCCAAAGCCAGTCAACTGCTCACCAACCTTTTCTGTCAGGTATTTGTCCTAAACATCACACTTTGATTATTTTGTTGATTATCAAATTATCAAACTACAGAAACCAAAAACTGGTTTAAACTGGCCCACAATGACAGGGCTATCTGAGTGCATGTCTTCAGTATTCTAAATTCATTTGATATTTAATAAACAAAAATATGTATAAAAGAAGTCAAGCAGACACACTGAACGCAGCCATTGTCTGAAAAAACACTGTAACAGCTGTTAACAGAAGTCATAATGACTTTTTTGTGTCTCTCTGTTTTGTGAAGCTATCTGTGGTCTTCAGTGTGGAGCAGCTGCTTCTTCATCTGCAGCAGGTCTTGTCCACTCACGAGGTCAACTGGAAACATGTACTGAGCTTCTTGTCCACTGTGCTCGTGTATAACCCCTCTGCCCAGACCTGCCTCACAGGTGAGTCACAGGTGAACTTTACTACCTGCATGTCAAATGCTTTCCTAAAGAAAAAATAATTATGATTTTGTAAATATTTTCTTTCTGTCTCTGGTAGAGCTCCTGAACAGTTTGCTGAAAGCTGCTTTTGAAAGTTATGATCTTGAGAGTGTCATAACTGCATTTTTGCTGGCACGCCAGGGGGCGCTAGAAGGACCTGCTATCTTTCCCACCTACATTGATTGGTTCAAGGTTCAGTTTTTAAAATCTTTTTTACTGAGTACATTACTATCATGTTGTAAGGTACAATATTTATAACACCCCCTATTATTACAATAAGAGAATTTTCTCCACACCTGTATATCTCTTTCAGAAGTCATTTGGTGGTAGCAGTAGCCATCATGCAGCAAGTAAGAAAGCTTTGGTGTTTCTGCTGAAGTTCCTATCTGACCTTGTGCCCTTTGAACCCCCCCAGTATCTCAAGGTGACAGCTATCTAAGTTTATTTATATATATATATAAGTCCCCACTGCAGACAGTACTCTGAGCATAATGTATTTAGAGTAAAGGTGTATATACTGGTTTTAACACCTCGTTGTCATGGTGACTGTGCAGGTTCACATTCTCCACCCTCCATTTGTTCCTATGAAGCACCGCAGTCTGCTCATGGAGTATGTGTCGTTGGCTAAGACCAGGCTGTCTGACCTCAAGGTAAACACGTTCAACAGCCTCTCCACTTAGTCATGACTTCACAAAAATATTTCTAATGCACCCAGTTTCTAGATTTGTCATCTCTTTAATTGCCAATCTAAAATGAAATGTAGTGGTCTGAATTAAAGTCTTTTGGCCTCAGTGATGTGTTTGTGATGCTCTGTTGCAGGAGTCTGTGGAGGATATGGGCCTGTATGAGGACATGTCTGCAGCATCAACATCACAGGTAGTAGCCACAATGTATTATTTATTTGTAATATATCTCAACTAAATCTACCAAGACTACTAAGATGGGTAGAAAATGTATATTTTGGTCTTAAATTAGTCTAGATATGTTATATATATATAGTGTATGTACAGACACAGTGTCAGGAGGTGCAGGACGTGGAGAAGGCTGTGTCTCTGTTTCAGAGCACAGGGAGGATCTCTGCCACTGTCATGGAGGCCAGGTACACACATCAAACCATTATTACAACAATATCGAGACTTTTTCATTTATTATCTTCAAATAACCTGTGTGTGTGTTTTGGGACAGTATATTCAGGCGACCATATTTTCTGGGCCGGTTTCTCCCTGCTCTGCTGGCTCCAAGAGCGGTCAGTATTGTGTTTTCTGGATAATCGTGCATGTTTGTGACTGTGACAAAATTAGTTGGTTTACTGTGTTATAGCTTTCTGTCAAAGCCGATGCTCGCATGAGTTTCATAGAAGCCCTGAAAAAGTAATTTCAGATAAGTTAAAACTTATTATAAAGGTTATTGTCATATATTGATCTGATATCTTCATATTCTGTATTTTTCTTCTGTCTTCAGAGCTGATAAGATACCAGCAGCACAATATGCTTCGTATGTAGAGGTCTGCCACAAACAGAAGCAGCAGGACCGTGAGTATTTTTTACAAGGTTACAAGGCAATCATGTTCATTTGCTTTATTGCACTGACCTGATGTGTTGTGCTTTCAGAAAGCACATTGTCTGTAGACTCGCACGTTAGTTCTGTGGATGTCCTAAAAGCTCAGATGCACAAGTTTAGAGAATTGGCTCTTACTGGAATCCAAGGAGGTGGGCACAACATTCATAAAGGTAAGCTTACCACTTAGATACAATTAGATACATCGGTTTAACTGGCCATTAATGCAAATAGGAAATTAGCCAATAACATCACTCAAAAGCATCTAGGGATAAGACGCGTTGAGTCATGTTCATACCATAGCCTACATGGTTTAAACCAAACCGTGATATAGAAAGGAAAGTGAATTTTTCACATGGATCTTGTGTAATGGTTCTCAGAGCTGTTGGCGCAGCTGTCCAGGATGTCCCACACACTGAGCACCCTCTGTCCTCCTCAGTCCAATCAGACTGATGTCATCCAGCTCCACACAGACAGACCACTGCCATCTGAGAACCATGTGCAGGTATGAATTTAGGTATCTAACATCATGCCAACATCATCAACGTTTGTGTCATTAATACCTGGACAACATTGATTTTCAGGTGGTTGATGTGATTCTGAGGAGCTTCTGCCAGTGTGTTGAAGACACATCAGGAGACCCACTCAATAAGTATGCATATCAAATTATACTATTGGTAGCTTTACCCAAACACATTTTATTTATCACATTATATCACAATTTAGACATATCCCTCATGAGTATACTTATATCATATTTGTTTTTACTATCAAACCCAGTCAGATCTCATGGGCCCCCAGGTTTGTCTCTGCACTCACTGATAACAAAGAAGTGTTTTCCAGCATTTTGCATAGACTGTGGGACCTGTTTCATACTCAGGTTTGTTTGGACGATAAAGTACATGAATTAAATGAAACTTTACTGAATGTAATTGCATCGGTAATTTCAATATTTTTTGTCTTTCCTCTCCTACTCTAAGCTTTTTATGTTTGTGTGAAGGTGTCTTCTCGCAGTGCTACTCATGTCCTTGGGCTGGCAGTCTTTATGGTGCACCTCCACTCCTCCACATCCCACAGACCTCTGGTGTTAGTGAAGACTGTGTGGCCTGAACCTGTGAGTGCGACCAAGGCTCTAGGCTCAGCGTTGATCTGTACCACACACACACAAATGCTGTTTTGTGCCAGGTGGGCAAAAACATCTTGGTGTCACAGTCCCATGAATGAGCTTTATTCAACCATTGTAAAATAATGTGTCTGTTTGTCCCAGGTTCTGTGTGGCTGCTGTGTGCTATGGTATGTGCAGAGACGACTCCAGTTTGGACCAGTACATTCCCAGCACTGTCTATAAGAAGGTGTTGCTCAAGTAGATTTTTTATTTTGTAGATGATTTTTTTTTAATACATTTATTTTATTTTTGCAACATAACATAACTCTAAAGTGTTTGAATAAATGTGTTTCCAAAAACTAAAAATGCCCAACCAACCATATACCAAATGAACCTCACCCAGCCCAACTGTTTATAATAAGGTCTTTTAACGCAATGAATTTCAGTTTGTGACCTGAGAACTTGTATCTGTGTACTGCTTGTCTGCAGCTTCTGTACATTGTTCCACGGCTGCTGCCTGAAGCCCGCAGGTCTCCTGGTGAGGGGCCCATGGGTGATGTTTCTGTGTCATGGAAAGATGCCACAAACAGAAGCTGGTCCTGGACAAAGACTGCTCTGAGCCTGTGGACGAACCGTGCCTTTCAGTCCCTCCAGCACAAACCACAGTACCAGGTAGGATACGCAACCAATTTGAGTGGTGCAATAGCGCCATCTACTGTATTTATATAAAATATTCTGCGCTGAGACAGGACCAGATAAATGAATAACACCTTTTCTTGCTCACTTAACAATTTTGACAAGTTTGCAATTGATGTCTATAGCTGTCTCTTTCGGAATGGCTACATAATGAGCTCCAAGTTTGTAGAGGTGAAGATGCCCTGTCCGAGCCTGAACGGTTAGTTAAAGTCCTTCATGAATTAATGTTACCTAAGCTTATGTGAAGCTGTTTGGAGACATGAGTTCTTTAGGCAGGAGTACCAGCAGTGGGTCTGTATGGAGCTGTTTCTGCCCCGGCCCGAGCAGGAAGGTGGCTTTGGAGGGGACACAATGATGCTCTGCTGTAGACTGATCAGTGATATCCTGGAGAAGGGGTTGGTGCCTTACTTTGGCTTTATAAATGATAGGGTTTTGACACTTCTCTTTGAATAACATATGCATCAATGATACTGTATTATTACATCTAGATTTATTCCTCCTATTACTTTGCATAAAGTATGGCTATTAATAAAATCCAATAGCATCTTGTTCTAAATGTTCTGTTGTGTGATGTTGTACAGTGAAGAGAGTGTGGGAGAAAAACACAGAGGAGCTGAGTCATGCCTTCCTGACATCTTATCTAGGTTACAAGTATGTGTTTTTCCATTTCTATTAGATACATTTTTTTTACCACATGTAGATGTAAAAAGTGCATTGACAAAACGTGGCAAATCATGGTAACTCAACTGTCAAACGTCATGCATAGGTCAATCTCCACCCATGGCAAATGAATGTGAACGGGAATGGTGTTCCGTAGTAGTAGGTTACCATTAGTTATGTGTGTGTTCAGGAGTGTGTATATGAGATGTCCCTGGCTGGAAGATCTATGGGCCCCTCACACAGAGTGGACATGGGCCCCTACCTCCTGGAGCTGCTGTCACAGAGGCTGTCTTCATCTGTCCAATCAGGGTCTCCCAGTGTCAGCACAGAGCGCCAGCTTCACTGCAGTCTTCGCTCATGGAACAGGTGACATAATGTCACGTTAAAATGTGTAGCCGGTGCTACTGTCCTGTTTTCTAAATATTATGTAAAGGTGTAACAATTACCATAAATGGATACAATGCTCTTGTCTGAAAAGAAGTAATTGTTTGGAAATGAATTTGTTTTATGAAGGAGGTTTTAAAAAATAATGCATGACAAAAATATATGTTCATTCATTCATTCATGACTAGAATAGTGATGTTTGTTGCAGAGTGCTACTGGCCCTCCCTGCAGAGCTGTTCATACCAGTCACACATGAAGGAGGAAGGTCCACTCTGGACTGTAGCCTTCTCATAAAACATATCAACCAGCATCAGGTCTGCATCTGTTTAGAAAATATATGGTCTTTTAGCATCAAAGTTCTCACAATGTTTCGTTTTGCTTCTAGAAAGTGGTGTGTCGTCCAGCCGGCTTACTTCCCTGCCATCTGACTACACATCTCCTTAAAGTGAGTGACACAAGTATAAATTTCCATATGTCCCGATTATATCCTGCCTATGTGTACTGTATGGCTGTTTGTCCTCCACAGGGAGTGTTGTATGCAAGCATTTCCTGTAGGCAGCCAGCACAAGAGGTCAACAAAGCCTGGTCTCAGATCAGCGTGCATTGTCCCCTGTTCCTCGTCTCTACTGCAGTAATGTCACATTCAAAATCTACTACTACTTTACAAAACTAAATTATCTTTAACACACATTTTTTAAATGTTACGTTTTTTTGTAAATACAAATGCAGTTCAGCTGAAATTGATCATTGACCTCAGTGGTGATACAGTCCAGATCACAAACCATGGTGCTGACGTGGTTGTCTTGTGTCTAGCACTGGTGGGGGCACATACGTGTGGTCCTGCACTCACTGTGGACACGGCTGTGTGAAGAGTCTCTCCCTGATCAGCTACAACTGCTGTCTCTTTGCCAAGCTTGGGCACACAGGTTAGTACATTGGTACATATGATTGGTCATCAGTGTGGATAATACTTAGCTTAGCAGTGTGATAACTCCATGACTTTCCTTAGTTTGCTGGATGGACAGGTAGTACCCACACCCACAGCTCCACCATTGCAGTTGGCGGCCTGTTTGTACCGGGCCTCTCAGGACATTGAATGGACCAACAATGGCTACATCTCAGTACTGCGACGGGGCCAGCAAACACCAGAGGTGGGACATAGTCATCTACTTCCACTGGAGCCATTGTATTGTGTTGTTCTCGTTACATTAAGTCCAACTGTGTGGAGCATTAAAAGGAATAAGATGTTTTTTTGTTTTTTTTTCATTCACAGGTGTTAGTGTTTCTACTTTCGCTTTGTGTCAACAGCTATCTCTCATCACTGCTGCATCCTCAGGTACCTTAGTGATTGGTTACTGTAACAGAGGACTGTCTCCGATGGGTTGGGGTTTCCCTGGTGTTGTGTGGAGTTACATTTTTCCAATCACTATAGTTTTGTACAAACAAAAACAGTTTACTCTCTTAAATCACAGATACTAAAAAAAACTGCCTTGAAACTGAAGTGTTGGCATGAGCTGGGGCCCTTTAATCTGAGTCTGACAGATGCCTCACATTTATTTGTTCAGGAGATTAGTGGACATAGAGCTGAGACCTGCACTGCTCTGCTTATTGAACTAGTGGACTCTGCCGATTGGATAAGCCTCTTTAAATCTGGTACTTTATTATTTCTACTGTCAGTGTCATTAGTTCAATGTACTGACTGTCCATAGTCATCTTCTGCTTTTCGCTCATCACCAGATCGTGGTGTTTACCAACCTATTGCCATGGTGACCCCAGATGAATTTAATAGACTCATGCCATGGGCTTTTTACAGGTATAGTCAATTCATATTAAATTTTTTATGTATTTAAGGGAACCAAAATATGAATAGTATGTATCTTTTCTCAGCCTTTTGCATGGGCAGAGCTCGGAGTTGTTATTCAGAGCAGTGTGTTGTCCAGGCTTTGTCCACACTGCTGTCCTCTGTTACATCCAACTGCTGCAGCTTTTTCTTGAGGGACACACCCCAGCTCTGAGCTCTGGGTCAAGCACTAGTCAGGTGAGCCACTATTAAGTCTGTCTGTGGTTTACACAAGTATCAACCCTAACAATAAACTGTCCCATCAGGTGGAGCCATCACAGATTGTAAGCCAGAGTAAGAGGCTGCTGCTGAGATGCATTTCACAGATGTCAGGGACAGCTCTGTCCTCCAGACAGCACAGACAGGTATGATATTTACTGAATATAACTGTCATATCCACAGACCCTCAATCCCCTCACTGTACCCTGTCCTCCAGCTGCAGGATGTCTGCGCAGAGCTAGACCCAGAGCTCACAGCAGCTCTCAGAGACCATCATAACCTGGGTAGCCTCAGCCCTGAGATGGACTTCCTCTGAGCATCTCAAAGAACAAGTCTGCCTCTTAAGTTAAAAGCATTTTATATAAAACACACATGCAATTCAGGGAAAAACATTTTGAGAATATTAACCTAATAAAGCAACCCATTTAGGATGAACAATCCGAAGACCTCAGCTCATGTAGTTCATATCAGTTCTTGACCAAACTTTGTGTATTTTATGTATGTATAAATATCCAGCAATAAAGCATTATATATGAACATGTAGTAATCTGACAGTAGCAGAGTGTACTGTAGGTCCTGGGCCATTGCTGCAGCACTTGAGCTTGAGTTTAGAACATTGTCATTGTTTTTAGCAAAATTAAGTCGTGTTTGAGGTCAAGGTTATACAATCAAGCCTCACACTGTTGCTCACATTGGACCCCTCTGGAGTCATCTGTCCGGGATGATTGTGTGTTGGAAACCCCATGCCATCCGGTGTCAGTGCTGTCCCCATTAAAGGCAACGGTATTCCCACAATCATCTGTCCTGTGCGTGTGGGATCACCTCTCCACTCAGAGTGATGGTGTGCAGGTCTGCATAGGGGGGCTGCTGCGGGCCTTTGAAGGGTTCGGCCTGGGTCAGCGGGTGGACCATGGACATGTGCACGTTGAGGTTGTGGGCCTTCTCGAAGCGCTTTTCACAAATCACACAGGCAAACTCCAGCTCTGCCTCCGCCTTGTGTTTGGTCATGTGATATTTGAGAGAGGCTCGCTGCCGGCACTGAAAACCACACACCTCACATCTGCAATCATCACAAAAACAAATATAATTAATAATATATAAACTTATTCATGTTATACACTGACGTTTAAGTTATTTTGACTTGCCAGATTCCATTTTGCTAACCTCTAACTCAGGGTCCATCCATATCAGCTCTGTTATGACTATCAATACAATTTTTTTATGTGGCTGGTACTTACTGTAGTGGCTTTGCCCCTGAATGCCTCATCTGGTGCACTGATAGATGCTTCCTCTGTTTGAATGTCTGTCCACACTCATCACAAATGTAGTTTCTTTCTTCTGCAGACAAAGATT
>JAVQKD010017731.1:0-15225 GCA_036025635.1 Philypnodon grandiceps
TATGGATTAATTCTGGTTGTGCTTACTGACCTCCAAGAGATTTTGTGTCACACGGCGCTCAAGGCGATCCGTCAAAATGTTTTGGTACGACTTCGGTAAACTACAAAGCTCCGGGAGTCAGGAGCGGCCCGGAGTAATACATACGGTACTATGCTTCACCGTAATATTAGTAGTGTATTATAATTAGTGTTTATATATGACCCCAAAATGGCACCTGTCAAGAGACACGCTTACGACGCGGACTTTATCAGACTGTGTTTTTTTTTACGTGTTACAACTGAACAAGGTTGAAAGTTATTGTGAATACGCCCATTAACGTTTGAACAATGTTGAGAGTTATTGTGAACGCTTAATGCGCCTTATGGTCCGGTGCACCTTATGACATTTTTTTGAAAATAGCCCATTCATTGACAGTGCGCCTTATAATCCAGTGTGACCTATAATCCAGTGCGCCCTATAGTGCAGAAAATACAGTACTCTAATAAGTACGAAGAGCCCATCTCCAAACAAAATATTCAGTCAGTGCCAAAGGGATTAAGGATACTATGAGAAGGCTGGGGCTAAGAGTGTCAGTGGCTGATTTGCCTGTGATATTGTACCTGGATGTGTTGAGGCAGGCAAGAGTCTCTATGGCTCCTCAGACAGTCAAACAGTCTCTTCAGACCAGAGTTCACTTCTCCCAAACGCAGCGCCTCCACCTGGGCTTCCATCTCCTCCTCCAGCAGGGGGCGCAGGTGACCCGGCTTCAACAGCTCTTCAACTTCATCTTCTTCTGCAGCGGGCTCTCCGTCCACAGACCCTGAAAAACAACAGAATTTAGTACCCACACTTGTTCAGCCACAGAAGTCAGACATGTGTTACATTGAGCAAGAATTAGTTCATTTTAATCAACTGCATGTGATACACTGGAGTTTGTTCTACCTTTCCCTGGATCCTGCTGCGTCTCTTTTTCACTTCTTTTCACTAGGGTCTGAACAGCACACAGGACAATGTTGATGTGTGCTTCCAACTCCACAGAGAATTCAGTGCAGAAGACAGACTCAGCAGCTGCAGAGCAAAAAAGATTTCCAGTAAAGTTGAATACAATTCTATGAAGTGGATTCATATAACCTTACCTGTGTGCTGTGGTCCCAGAGACAGCAGCTGGGTTTTCCATGTGGTGAACTCGGTAATGGCCGCCTCCACCTCTCCTCTGAACCCCCGGAGGCTCTGGGCGATGGCGGGCTGGCTCTCTGAACTGACCACAGCCTGGGACTGGAGGAAGAGCTTCTCCACCAGGGGGAGCTCAATCACCACAGAGCTCAGATGGTCAAAGGCCGAGCAGCATGATTCAAAGTGGCTCCTGTAATACATACAGTGTACATGAGACCCTTGAGTTGGTCAAAAATGTTAATTAAGATAATGCTGTGTGAATTGAAGTTATCACTGGTATTGTATGCTTTATCCCTGAGGGGTCCAAACTTTTCACTGAGGGCTACAAATAAATAATACCAAGGAAATGTACAAAAATATCTCACTGTTTGTATCCAACCCTTATTTCTTGTACAGTATCTTTTCCATGAGCTCACCATGTATGGAGCAGTCCCTCTGATCGCTGCTGAGCCACTGCGTCCAGCTCAACCTTCAGTTTCTCTGTTTGTTTCAACATTTCAGCGACATGTTGGTTCAACTGGCTCCACGTAGTATCTCCCCTTCTCATGAGGCACCCCGCGGGCCGCCTCTGCTCAGTCAGGGGGGACGGGCAGCTCAGACCCTCCTGTCCCTGGATCTTCTCTGGACAACACTGTAGAAGCCAGGAGAGCTGCTGGAGGAGGGTGTAGCACTGCACGGCCAGGGTCTGTCCTCTGCTCACCCAGCGCCGGAGAGAGGCTTGTGGGGGCAGAGGGCAGCCTGAGTCCTCACTGGTGTTTAGAACATGGGCTTTAAGATCTTGAAGACTGCTCCTGAGACGCCTGTCCAGAGATAAACGAAGGAATTAATATAAAGCTTTTCAAGGCATGCAAAACGCTTTCAACGAGTTCATGACTCATTCTCTCCACAGTGTCATTGTGGTAAACTACCTCTGTGGCCATAGTAGCCCTGGGGCAGACAAAGATGTGGCAACCATACCATTCCCACAGGCATGAAATGCTCTACTCTAGCAAGTTCAGCTACTGATAAAAAGAATTGTTGTTGCATAGTTCAGCTTGTGAGTAGACTGACCTTAGTTGTATCCACTGATCAGTAAGTGAGGCCAGTCTCTCTCTCTGTCGTAGCAGCATTTTGAACAGGTGGGAGGAGAAGCCCTTACAGCGCTCCAGGTGACCCAAGCCCAGCTCCTGCAACACCACAAACTTACGTAACCTTCTGTCCACTGAGACGCACAGAGCTGGTATTTACAGATGATTACCTTAGCTGCCTGTTGGAAAGCCGTCTGCAGAGCTGTTCGTCTGGCCCAGGAGCGATAGAAATACTTCTGACAACCCTCCCAGGCTGACAACAACTCAGGAAACAATCTGACAAAGAAAGCGATACCATTATCCTTTACATTAGCATTCCACCAGGGGGCCCCGTGTAATGTAATCACTGGACAATATGAGGCACAATTGCGTTGGCCACCTTAGAGCCAATAGAAGTGAAGACATCCTCACACATTCACATTAAGGGTTTTTTTTTTAAAGAAGTTTCTATTCCGGTGTTGTTCTCATTGGTTTTGGGTAGCACTTTGGCAAAATAGCTCTGTACAGCTGTTAAGGTAACTAAACAAGGCATCTAACAACTACATGTTAAACCATAATCCAAATTTAATCAAAGTGGTACTGGCTTTATTGTTGATTTCACAAACACTCTTTCAAAGTTCAGACTTACCTGGTCTCAGCCTCCTCCTGGTTGGTGACAGCAGAGAGTGTGGTGGACATCTCCAGTGGAGGCACACACAGAGTCTTCTCAGTCTGAGCAGTCCGGGCCCACGTCAGGCCTTTACGATAGGACAGCCCTACAGAGGACAGTCACACAAATATTGTACATCACTATACACTGTGCTACGATACAACCTCAGAGTTTATAAAGAGCACTGAACACTGACCTATTCCAGTAAGCATCTTAAACAGGTCGGACAGCGCCCTCTGCTTCTGCTGCAGGATGTGCTTGACCTCAGACCTCTGTCTGTCTTTATCGGCAGCAGGGTCAAAGGTCAAGGCCTGGAGTTCACGCAGGTTACAGATGATCTCACCTATACACATAAAACAGTTTAGACAAGTGCATCTGAGCCACATAGACAAAGCTCATTAAAGGGGTAGTCTGTAAGATTAAAGTGGAACTAAACATCTGGGTCAGATCCATAGTAAACCCACAGGAGCCATGGAAAGAACTAAAGTAAAACTCAACTGCTAAAGTGCACCCACAAAGTCTGATCTGATATTGCTAAAGTTAAATAATAATTACCTACTTTACATCATAGAACAGGGTCAGAAACATACAGACTGCACCTTTACGAATGATCTATTTATATTTTACCAGTGAATTGGTCCAAGTCTTCAGCCAGCTCTGGAGCAGGATTCTTCTTCACTAACTCTGCACACATTCTCCTCATCTTTCTGCTCAGAACAGGCAGACGTCCTTGTAGAGACGAGGCCTCGAATCCTTCCTCTGAGCTCTCATTCTGAAAAACACAAGATATAAGGGCAGCCATTAATGTGAGCAAAGTGTTGTCAAATTAAAGGCTTGTTTATGTATGGGCGAAAAAGATTCTTACCTCAACATGTGACCAGTGTGAAACTGTATCAGGTTACCGGCATACTATATAAAAACTAAACCAATGCTAAACCAGGACCAAACCATAACCAAATCAAAATGTAACCGCTATATATAACAGCTAACGCTATATATAGTTTCTAATAGCTTTGTGAGTTTGATTTACTTTTTTACTGAAATTAGTTATTGAAAATGTTATAGTTTGAGCCTGGCATGTCAATGAACACACACAAAATAGGTCTGGACACCTGCTAAGTTAGTGCTGTATACGCCTATGCCTGTACCTGGATATCAGTGGCTCTCCCTGGACTGCTCCTCTTCAGCTCCTGGTGAACCTTCTGGATGGATGTCTCCTCTGGGCTGCTGTCCAAACTGTCCACATTTGTGTCCTTGCCCTGCTCCACCAGAGAGGGCACACTGAGCACACTCAGCGCCTCTTCAAACTTCTTCACGAACTTGAACAGAGTGCTGTGGATGACATGGACTTTAGCGTGAGCAGCTCGTGGTTGTGTGTACATACTGTGAGACATTGAACTGACCGATGTGTCTTCTCCACTGACTGTTTGATGGACCAAAAACTAACATCATTCCATTTGGAGATCTTGACAAAGTCCTTGAAACAAAAATGAAAATGAAAATTATATGCTGACTTTTATTACTGGCTACTCTTGCACAAGTCTCCAATCAAAACGAAATAATATAATTTTTGGTCACTTAAGCATAGCAACATGGGATGAAGTGTACCTTGAGCTCCTTCTCGATGGGCTGCCGGAGCTGGTTGATTCTGGTCTGGACACTGCCAGAGAACTGTGTGTAGTAACAGGACAGGTTCCACAGCAGACTACACAGAGCCTCTGAAAATATATATATATATATATATATATATATAGGTGTATGGCTATAAACGATATATGCCGCAGTTTTGTATTGGAAATATATTTGTTTGAATTTCCCTGTCAAATATAAAAAAAAATTGGCCCATTCTCCATTTATTCTCATGAACAGTAAGTCAGAAGTCTGATCCATCCATTGACCGCTGTGATTTGCTGCATTCAATAGTTGTGTCTGAGACTGTGTGTGTGTCTCCATGAGGCCCCCCAGGTCGAGAGGTCAAGAGGTCAGAGTGGTGCCTCAGGCCGATCAACCCAGGTCACTGGATCAATGTGCCTGTCAATAACCTGGTAATGACAATCCCTCTTCTACACTGATCTGTTTTGGAGGGAGTAAATATTGTTTACTTGGCAGGGGTGGCAGGGGGTAAGTGCTTGCCCTGCAACCAGAGGGTCATTGGTTCAAATCCCTGTCAGAGTGTAAGACACTTAACCCTCATTACCTATGAATGAATGTGGTTGTGTGATTGGTGTTTGGTGGTGGTCCGAGGGGCCGTAGGCGCAGACTGGCAGGCACGCCTCTGTCAGTGTGCCCCAGGCAGCTGTGGCTACACAAGTAGCATACAACCACCAGTGTGTGACTGTGGAGTGAATGAATAATGTAATTGTAATGTGTCTTTGAGTCTTGAGAAGCGCTATATAAACCCAATGCATTATTATTATTATTAGTTAAACTTGGGCTAAAAGCAGCTACCAACAGATCTAACAGATAACCATTCAGAAAATGCTTAAAGTAATGTATGGATTTAATGTATCACCCCAAAACAATAATACAGAAATATAGAAATAATAATATAGAAAATCTTTGCTCCCTGGTATTCAATAGAAAACACTATATCTCTTTGCAGTACTCAATATAATGAATGATAATATAATGAATGATAAAAGGTATTAATAAAACATTTGTCGGGGGTAAGACTGACCTCGTCCTGGCTGTTCAGGCACCAGCAGCAGGTGGCAGTGGAAGCTCAGCAGCATGCCCAGGCGAGTCTGGTATTCCCCCAGAGTGGAGCCCTCGATGAAGGCCTGGAGGGTGGAGGCCACGGAGGACAGGGTCAGCTGATCCACACCCTCCTCACCTGAGAACGAGTCAACGGCTTATATGGATTCTTTATTTTAATGGTATATTTTGGTCGTGGTCCTGGTCATAGAGTTAGTGACTTGTCGATGTCACAGTACCTTGATTGGCCTCTCCTCTCTGCTCTTGTAGATATCTCTCAATCAGCTGATAGACTGAGAACCAGTGTTTGGTGGACTTCTCAGTGTGACGCTTGGCTGCATTGTCCAAACTGCTGGACCAGCAACTGCACCCGACCATAAACAAGTATATAGAATATTATATTTATATTATATTTATTTAAATGCATTTTGGGACTATAGAGGACTTTATGGGTTGCCTTTTGACAGCAGCCGATGATGTCCTACCTGAGCTCGAGTTTGCGCCACTGGATGATGAGCTGAGTGACGGGCTCCAGCTCCTTCCTCAGAGACACAGAGCGACTGGCGTTGTTCTCCCAGTCCTGAAGAAAGGACAAAATGGGCTCCCATTAGACACTACAGGACTACCACAAAACACTACACGTGTCTCTACTGATGAAGATACTAGAGAATGGCTGACCTGAGCTTTACTGAGGACGATCTCCAGTCCATTCAGAAACTTGGCCAGAGGACTCGCCAGACTGAAGGCAAGGATTCGCTCTACCACCACTGTCAGCTGAACACACCACATACACATTAACAACAGTAACAGAGGGACAACAGTAGATGGTACGTATCAGTATCATCGTTATCGTCATCGTCATCGTCATCATCATCATCATCATCATATACTAAATTAGGACCAAACCTGGACAAGTGCTGGGTGCTCAGGCCACTCCTCCAGCCTCTGCTTTACAGCCACAGTGAGCTGCTGGAGCACAGGCAGACAGAGCCGGGCCTCGCTCATGTTGGGCTGTTGGTAGAAGTCATAGGGCCCCTCTGAGGACAGCACCAGGGCCCCGGGAGCCCCTGCACCCTGTACTGTGTTCTGTAAAAGAGCTGACAGGAGCAGCTCACTGCCCGACAGGAGGTGGTCCAGGTCTGAGTCTGAGGAGAACAGTTAAGGAGGGTGAGGCCTGGCTTAAAATATCAAACTAATCAAGAATTATCACAAAATACAGACCTATCAGGTGGTAGAGGCTGGACATCACGGGAGCAGCGATCTGATAGGAGGAAACCATGGAGTAGATGTGTTCTCTGCTATGATTGGACAGAGGATTGCCCCGATACCACAAAGAGTGAGCGTATCCCAGACAGAGTCGCTGATGCACCTGGACCACCATGTTCAGGGCACTGTGGGACAAACCGTTCTCACTGTCCTCCTCCTCCTCATCTCTCCCCAGGACATCCTCTACCTCCGAGGCCTCTGGGCCCTCAAGACTCGGCTGGGACGTGATGTCTTCAAAGTCCTGTGCAACAACCATTAGCATTTCTAAGTTATATAAATCATAGCAGTTTTTGTAACTAGGTCAGTAAATGGTTCATTCCACTGTCTGGATGAGGCCTAATATGGTCTATTGTGAATACCTGATGGAAGTGGGGAAACCTCCTTCTAAACTCCCTCTCCTCCTGCTGGTCCTCGCTCAGGCCGGTCCCGTGCTGTCGACTGCGGTACAGACTGGACTCCTGCTGCTCCCTCTCCCTGCGCCGCCTCTCCTGCTCATCCCAATCATTCACTAGAGCCTGTAGAGAGATCGCACAGTCAGCACAAAAGCTATGGCACATTTCCAGAGGTCTAGTGAGTACAGAATAGTTAAGCACGTGACCTCTGATATGGCTTGTGTTAATATCTGCAATAATGAGTGAGGTCATACAAACGCTACAGAGGATTTAGATCCTAAAAAGCAAAAAGGTTGTGACCTGACAGATGTGTCTGAAGAGGCTGCTGGTCTCAGTGCTCATCTCCCCTGTAACCAGGGTGTGGCACTGGATATACAGCAGAGCCGTAAGCAGTAGAGTGGAAGTCTTGGGGGCCACGTGCTCAGGGTCATGAGGAGGTAGGAGCTTCATCAGACGCTGCACCACCTCTATACATTTCCTGGAGCAGAGGAAATCTGCCCGGGCCAGGTGTGAAGGCAGGCTGGGGGTCAGGGAGGGGAAGGCCAGAAGACAGGACAGGAGATGAGTCAGTCCTGGGACCGGTGTGAGAGAGGAGGCTACCTCAGAGGACATCAGCCTCATGCCGTAGCACAGCTCGAGGATCCCGGTCCGCACTGGTCCCACCACATCAGGGAACAGAAGGTAGTTCTCCTGAAGTCTGAGGCTGAAACGCTGCTGGGAGCTCTGCCACACACTCTCCTCTTTCAGCAGGCTCTGCACAGTGGTCCTGGGCCCAGGAGTCTGCAGTGCCCCCTGCAGGCGGGATAGAAGCTGCTGGACAGTGGAGGACTGGCCAATGCTGCAGAGGTAGTGCTGGAGCTCCTGTATCAGACGTCCATACTGCGCTTCCCCGGGACGATAGGCCTGTTTCCGGGACAGCTCTGAGATCTGCTCCTTCAGCTGTTGAATCCGGACACACATGTACCTGCACCGAACCAACAAACATGTTCAGAATTTTCAAAAGTCACTGTATTTACAAACAAAGGGACTGGATTTTACATCACACAACTATAACTACACACAAAGTTTCACTGAATCAGTTCTTTTTTTCTGACCCGATTCGAGGATGCTGGAATCTATCTGTGATGCTGCTCTCCTCCAGGTCTGTTCCAGTTGTGAGCTGAGATGACATGTTCCGGGCCCTCCACTCCTCCTGCAGCTGGGCCAGCTACAACAGTCAAAGACAAAGAACATTAACATAAATTAAATATGTTAATAATTTAACTGTAAAAGTGTGTAAATGTAACTGTAAAGTGCTAACCTCCTGCTGGGCATACTTGAGTTTATATGCTCTCTTTACTGCAGGGTCAAAGATAGTCTGTGGTGTCCACACTTTGATCTGAAGCAGACCCATGTGGACCCAGAAGGCTCCTGAGCGGGCCAGACTAGGCCCTTGGGCCCTGTTCTGGACGTAGTGTTGCAGGCAGCTGATACAGGCCTCCAGCAGACCGTCTGGGAGAAGTTTGGGAGGAAGGAAGTCTCTAATGAGGGTCTGGATCTCCTGTGCTGCGGTCAGAGGGTCTGCGCTCTCCACTAGGCTCTCACAGCTCTCCATGTACCCCTCCTGAAGGCTAGGGGGCAGTAGACTGGTAATACTCTGGAGCTGCTGCCGCAGCACTGCCCCCTGCAGCCTAAGGTCCGTCCACCTGAAGTCAGCCAGAGCAGGGAGGGCCATGTTGTCCCAGGCCACAGCGGAGACATCCTTCAGCTGCTGGAGCCTCTCCCTCCACTCCCCCAGCCTCACATGGGACGAGGTCATGAGACACTGCCCTGAGGGGTCCCACAGTCTCCCTGGCCCACTGCCTCTCAGGACTCCCAGCATGCAGTGCGACCACAAGGCTTTACTCAACAACGGTGGGCCCTGAAAAAGTGATTTGTTATTACTAATGATTGTTATTTTGAAATTGTTGACTGTAATATATAAATAAAGGTACCATAGTGTTAGTTTGTTGTGGGAGCTTCTGGGGCAGGTTACTCTCTGAGGTGAGCGGGTCCCACTTGAGCCAGAGGTCAGGGTGAGAGGTCACAGTACAGTTCCAGAGAGAGTCCAGAGCCTCGGAGAGAAGTTCACACCACACCAACTGGAGCGCTGGCTGGAACAAACAATATATACAACTGTTTAATCCATGCATACTTTTAACTATATTGTCAATGTGTATCTACAGCAAACAGGTAATGTACTGTTTAATATCATTCAACAGCTTTAGATTTGACATAAAGACATAGGTGATAAGTGGGGCAGCAGTGGCTCTGGTGGAAATTCATACACTTAGAAGTCTAGTAGAAGTCTGGCAGTTCACTTTTTAGTCAAATTAGTGTATAATGCCATTGTGTCTTTTTGGCAAAACCCTGTATTAACGTTTTAATGTGGTTGATACAGAATGTCTGGCACGTCACAGTCAGTCTGCCCCAGGGCAACTGTGGCTAGTTCACACTACAGTCAGTGTAGTGCAAGTATAGTGAGTGTGGTAGGTGTGACTGACCCTGTCCGCTTTGAGCAGGTACCACAGAGGCTTTAGATTTGGGACTTTCAGAGCGGTGGAGCCCAGACAGAAGCGCAGGTGTTGGGACAGATCTGAGCGGAGAGCCTCCTCTGTGTCCATATCACTGTCAGGAACAACAACAGCAGCAGTTTCTTTGTTTTCAGTATGAAGAATTATATTAGGACATAAATAATTAAGTTAGGTAGAAGAGTGGGGAGTGACATACATCTGAGTGAGCTGAATATGGGCCGCGAAAATTATCTTAATTATATTATGCTTTTATTTTTAAATTAATTATTTTTTAAATAATTTTAGTTCATAGGCTTAACAAGTTTTAAACAGTTCTGTATTTGATCTACTATTTATTGCCTTATTCGTCTCCATCTACTCTACAGGGGTAGCAATCTGAAGCGTACCTTGGGGACAGTGCCATGTGCAGCAGGTCTGTTGTCAGTCGCAGCTGGTTGAGGAGAGCCAGTTGCTCCGTCAGGGGCCACAGCTGGGCCCTATGGCAGAGCTGCTTTAGCTGCTCTCTGCTCAGGGGCCCTTCAGCTTCAGCCTGATCCTCCTCTGTGGTCCCCACCTCCAGGAGCCCACGGAAGGTTAGTTCACACTGTTGCTTCTCTACACTCAACACCAGTCTGTCCAGCACTCCTAACAGATAACATAAATGGTTGAATACATCTACAGAAGGAAACGCCACAGGATTACATAGAAGTAATATCAAATCTTATATTTCATTTTAGACACCAGTGTATATCTTGATGCAGTCCCCAGCCTGGATAAATATAGAGAGCTGCATCAAAAAAATGCATTCAGCATCAAACATCAACAGAGAAATGTGAAATGGATTTTACCTTACAACCCAACTGAACATGGCATTGCGTCAGCCCCAGTACAGTATTTCATTATGGGATCTCACCTGACTCCTGTGGATGGAGCTGGTTGTTGGCCATCAGAACAAGACCACATGCTTCAAGGAGGCCCTCTTTAAGGTCCAGACCCAGTCCTGCTCCATGAAGACGCAGCAGATCCTGTCTCCAGCCCCCTGAAATCCCAGAGCTCCCATCCAAGCGGAGTTCACTGACGTCCAGAGCTTTGGAGAGACATCTGAGCCGGGACGCACACTCGGCTACACACTCCAGCTGCACGCCATCAGTACAGGATTCAATTTAAACCTTTGTACAGCTCGGTAGAAATGGTGTTGATTTGACTTACCTTGAATGGCAGAGCTTTCCCCAGGCTCTTTTGGATGCCTTTCAGGGCAGTGACCACAGACACTGACGTGGCGAGAAGGGTCTGGATGGCTGTTGACACAGACTGGAGCTCCTGGTGTCCACTTAAAAAGGACCAGGAAAGTTTTATTTACAAATGTATAAGATAGACAAAACAGGTCTAACAAATTTAGCTCAGGACTTAATAACAGTAGATTTCTGTTCAAATGGAGACAATACAGTAACACTAATACAGTACAAGACTCAAGCTGGTGGTAAGGTGATGGTGCTTACACAGAAGTGGCCTCAGCGTCTCCCATGAGCATCTGGGGCAGCCTCAGGAGGGCATGTTTGTGGACCCACTGCCAGTGCAGCGCCAGCACCGCCACCCCCTGAGTGTCCGGGGCCACTACACTGGACACCTCCCAGAATCGGTCAGCCCACCTCAGCAACCGGAGAACCTGCAACAGCAAAGACTGTGAGTACTGCCATTTTTTGTGGATAAGATGTCTTGAGGTCTAAATTCTGACCTCAAACATAATGTGGTCCGAGATGTGCGGCTGTCCCGACTGGATGCCCTCTGTAATAAAGGAGTCCCACAGATGGAAGAAGGGGTGGAGGTGCCTGAGCACAGGGTGAGCCAGATGACCCACATCCACAGTACCTGAAACAGTATCACAATAGAGTTGAAATGTTGAATATAATGAATGAAATAATGAAGTCTATCCCATACCTTTACTGAAAGCTGTGGCCACTTTGAGAGCACTTTTCTGAGCGCAGGTGTTGGCAGTACGGGAGCTGATGACTGCCCAGTCCTGTCGGTCCATCAACAGAGACATCCTGTAGCAAAAATGTCCACACTTAACAAAATTAATTTAAATAAAATTCCTAGAGATGATAAACTTCCTCAGTATTAAACAGATCACTAACCTGTTGGCAATTGCATTCAGCGCTTCCAGAAACTCATTGTATCTCTCCTCATCCTCAAAACTGCACTTGTTGGCTAAAACATCCAGATACTGTTTGTTCCAGCGCATGTCCAGGAGAATCCGATATTCATCTAACAATCAAACAGAAGCATTAACAAAAGAAATAGTGATGTTTTTTCATATATTACTTCAGGATCATAAAACCTGGAGATGAAATTGCATGAATATGAGGGAATTGTTTTACAAGAATTAAACCCACAAGCTCTTGGCTAAACGGCTGGAGCACTCAAAATTTCCCATAGTGAATAAATGTGAATGTGATTGATTGCCTGTCTGTGCATGCCTCCGTGTTAGCCCTGCAACAAACCGGCCATTGTCCAGGGTGTACCCCGCCTAAAGCACATAGACGCAGGGATAGGCTACAATCACCAGCATACCCGAACAGGAAGAAAAACTTACCAATGCTGTGTGGCTGGAGCAGTTCTGTAAGAGACTTGGCATTAGTGCAGAGTTTACTCCCGAACACAGCCTTCAGAGCTCCGTTTCCTGCCTGCAGATGGGCCAGGGCTGAGTCTGCCAAAGAAAACATGTATGTCCACTCAACCATTTATCTGTATGAGAAATGGTGTATGACTTTTTGAGGAGAGACCTACCAGGTACATTCTTGTAAGTGTTGGTGAGATGAGTTAACCAGCTGCAGCGGAGGGGCCAATCCCCGTGAGAGGCCCTCTCTGTGAGCAGCCTGACCGCGGTGGGGATAATGCTCAGAGCGCTGCCCACATCGGAATCAACCACACCTCCAGAAAACACCAGGCCATCAGACAGACCAGTGCCTTGTAAGGTTTGCTGCAGATCACTCAGGCTCAAAGGACGATTCCTGATGAAATACAGTCATTGGTCAGTTTTGAATCAGGTGACTTAGCATAACCACCTATATACATACAGTATGTATTTTGTATTTTGATGTAGTTGGAGAGTCTATAAGTACAGTACAGATGCCATGTTTCAGTCAGTCTGCCCCAGAACACCAGTGGCTAGATGTGGTATGTTGTCACCAGTGTGCGTCTAGAATTTCGATATTGCCAGGCTTACCTTTTGCCCTGCAGGCTCAGTGCATTCAGACAGAATGAAAGGACCTGTCCATCTCGGAGGACGGAGGAGAAGCAGGAGTCTTCGGTGGACATCAGGGCAGAGGGGACACTGTCGGGCCACACTCCACCAGTGATCAGAGCGTTACCCCAGGACTCTGAGCCTAGGACGGACAGGTGCTGCTCAATCAGCTCCAGGGCTTGCTGCAAATGAGATTTATTTAGAACATTAGAATTAAATCAATGTATGCGCTTAACATCAGCTTTGGACAATAGTGCCATGGTTGACTGACGGACAAATACGTACGGTAAGTAGGCCAGGTTATACTACTTATTACATGTGCAATACTATATCATGTGCAATACGAAACTCATCTGAAGTATTTTACCACCTGTGAAATACTCCTACACCTGATTTAATCCTACCTGCACCTTGTATTCATATTGTACTTATTTATTATATGTTTATTATATTGTTACCATGTACTATTATCACATGCTACTAGTACTTCTGACCATCGCAGCGAGTCAAACGGTTCTTCTGATCCAAAGCATTTCATTGCATTGTCACCCTTGTGTTGAACGTGCATATGACAAATGAACTTGAATCTGAAGCCCTCTCCCTGTTGTGGCCTGTTTGGTACATTATAAATTAATATTAACATATGTCCGGCTCTAAAGGTTATTGTTCAATTTCTTCATAAAGGTAGAAATTCAGTTTACAATAATCCCTTTCAGCCCAGGGCCCTCGAGCCAAAGAAATTAATCACGATTCATTTTCTGGATGATTTGGGATTAATGCTCTTAATGTATTTTTATCGATTAACAGCCCTAATTAAATCCAGTCAAGATCCAATCTAGATCTGTTACTAAATCAAGATCATTATTCTGATATCATGTGATTTCAGCTCAACCAGATATCCCTGTGAATTTACTAATGTATACTTAAGTGAGTTTGCAGAAATGTTTGCAGGGTAGTGAGCTGAGTGCATTGCCCCAGCCCGGCACCAGTCTGTGGGATAGTGACTGTGTCCTCTCTGGGCTTCGGGAAGATGGGTCTGGGGTTTATCTGTTCTGATGAGCCAGTGATCCGAGAGGAAAGAGTCTGCTGCGGTCGCTGTGGGAGAGACTCAAACTTTACCCTTAGATTTCAGATGTGTTTTTCTGTGCAGGGATAACTGATGTTCAATAGACAGACATGACAAACACCAGTGTGCATGTGTCATGGGACACCGACCTGCATCCAGGACACACACGTGTTAGTGCCACTGTTTTTGAACGATTTTACAGCTAAGAAGTAGAGAGAACTAAACATAGAACGTTCATTATGACATGTGATTCTGTTTATGCGGAGGGGGGGGGGGGTTCCCACAGGGTTCAGGCCGGGGACCAGCACTATTTATCTTTGTACATGGAGATACTGTACAACGTTTGATTCGACTGTTCCAGGCCTTTACAGAAAGATCTCTCATACCATCCGAAGTGATATTATCGGGTGATTGTGGACTTGTTTAGGCAGCGTGGCAGTTCGAATCCTGCTCAAACCTGTTCACACTGTCCTTGGGCATGACACTGAACACACATTCCCTGTGTGTGTGATTGTGGTTGTGTGTCACTGCCAGTGTGCTCTGGGGCAGCTGTGGCTGCAGAAGTAGTTTACCACCATCAGTGTGTGAATATGGTGTAAATGGTGAATGTAAACATGAATGAGCTAACAGTCGTTCTGCAGGCCTTACCCAGATCCATGCTCTTGGACTTGCGAGAGCGTACGATGTCCAGCTGGTTGGCGTTCTCAAACTGTTTGGTGCGTTTCTCGGACATGCTCTGACGGCAGAAGCCCTCTCTCTGGAAGGATCCATCAGCTTCTGCGTCTGGACTCAGGGTGCTAAAAAACATACACAGGATATTGTATGTATGATGTATGTATATAACAGTACTCAGTGGGGTACACTAGGCTAAAGCGAGCCTGACCACCAAAAAATCCATGTTGGTCAGAGCTGAGTCCAGCTGAGTCATTTCATTCAGTCGTGAGTGGGAAGGAACTTATTACATTATTGAAGACTGTTTTTCTGATTCATTTGCTACACTATGGGTCATAGGCTGCACAATATACTGCAGCATTTTAGTAATTCCAATATCGGTAAATGCAATATCGAGTAAATGCACATTTTCAATTAAATAATCATGATCGAGAGCCTGTTCCTCTGTGATTGGTTACACCTAGGGTTGGTTATAATTGAGACCAGGTTAAA
>JAVQKD010018537.1:0-11474 GCA_036025635.1 Philypnodon grandiceps
TAAACTGACAACACCGCAATAGAATTTTTACATTGTGAGAAGTGTGCACAATTATATATATATATATATATATATATATATATATATAATTCCTATATTTAAAAAAAATATTACTCCTATACACCCATATGCATGTAGCAAACAAATTCCTGGCCCTAGTTAAACCTGGAATTCAAATTCATACAGAAATAATTCTAAATGGTTCTGTGAACAGGCCTGCACTGAAAAACCTCCAATACAGTTGACGCCATGCTTTTGAGATGTCACTTGTGCAATCACTAAAATGGTGTTGGTGCTAGTCATGGGATACATAACTAGCTGCCATTGATCAACTTCTTAGAAGAAAATCATTGTAAAAATCCTACTTCAGTAATAAGTACTTATTTGTGTTTGATTTTGCATTAAACTGCACCGATATAAAATTACTTGGCCGATACTGATGCCGATATTTCAATTACCAATTTGGCCGATACGGATATTCTGTAAACATGTTTTGGTCGGGTCTCTTTCTCAAAACTAAGAAATCAACAAATAAAGATCCATAAAGATTATTTTCATTACATTTTACAGTTGTCTTTTATTTCTCTGTCTGTTCCTAAACCTAAATATTACAAGTTATTCTTTAAGAACAACAGATTAACATCATCCATCTGTAGAGACTGATACCGATGTCGAGCCGATATATCTGTGCATCACTACAGCACACTAAATATACCTGTATGTATACATACAATCAACCAAAGAAACAAAGCAAGGTTGTAGTATATATTTCCAAGTGAAAATTGTTAAATGAAAATATAGTAGACCCAACATACTACATAGAAATCCCTTTGGTATGGACCGGCCAATAAAAGTCCAGAAACAGATGTAGCTGACAAATAGAATCTGCAGTAAAATGTGAAAATGCAAGGCTTGCACACTACAGTGAAATGCAATAAAATTCTACAGTGGATCAGGGCCTTTGGTGTATGAAATCGTTTCTGCCTGCTCTCCGCTCACGCACATGCATATACAGTATATGAACATGTGAACATAATAGGAATCATACATGTGAGGGGTGGAAATGATTTACTCTTGAGTTGCACATCACAAATGGAGATGGATCTAACAGCTCCTGCCCCGGAAGCCTCTCCAAAAGCAACATCAGGTGTGAACAATTAGTCTTGGCTCGTGTCCAGCGACAGGAAGTCATCTCGTCTCACGTGCCTTATCTGCGCTGAGGGAATAACGGCCTTTAGCGATGTCGGGAGAATGGCTTACAGCTTATGTGACATGACTGCCAATATTTGGGTATGCTTTTTGACATAGTACTCATCAACTTAGTAGTGGACTGTAATCTTTATTCACAGAAAATTGAGAGAAAATAAAAATGAATTTTGGATGCAGTCAATACTTTTGGCCAAGACTGTATTCATTAGATTGCCAGTTATTTTGACAGTATAATTTTCTGTCAGATTGCAGACCATAACATTACTCATACATTTGTAGTTTCATGATATATACGTTTATTGCATTGGCTGATTTTGCAATTCTAGTATATTTGCAATACATTGTGCAGCTCTAAAGTGCTCCCATGTAATCAGCTGGAGAGAGTGGTTCAAGAGACGATCTGTGCAGCTGGGTTCCATTACGTACACAATGAGTCCCAGATTAATGCAACTGCAAACTGGGGAAAAAAAGATGGTGAATCAGGCAGAGTAGGGTGAAAAAAAACGATTCCAAACACATCTGTCCTTGGTTTGTCTGCAGCTCTAACACCAGACCGCAAGCATGGCCGTGTACAAATCTGTCTCTACTTGGAAAGGGCCGTCTGCGGAAATGTTTCCAGACCTTGGGTTTTTAAGGCTAGGGCTCGTGGGAATAGCGTGTCGCCTCGCCGTGATAGTGATGTTAGTCAGGGTCACAGTGACATCGACAGTGGTGGCAAGAGCAAGCAGGTGGCATAAACATGAGAAGCACCAAGGACATGGTGGCGGTGGTTGTTTTGGTCCTCCACATGTCTTACAATGTGCTTTAAAGAAGTCCCTTTTCTGACTATGTTGTATTATGTGCCATCAACATACAAAACTTATAGTGCCCCAAGTCAAAAGTCAGGTTTAGTGATTTGTCTAGTTGCTTATTCTTTCATGTCACATCAAATCAAACACGAGTAAAGTGCAAGTCCTACTCTGTGCCAAACAAGCCATTTCAACCTCCCTATCCCCTCAAATGTCACCCTGGTCAACCTTCTACTATAAACGCATGGAGGCCCTAGCTGACAATGTGCCTACACCAATTTTCAAAATGCAAGCAATCCTAGCGCGGTCACCTGACTTGGCCGTCCTGACCCGAGGAGAAGAAGAGGGGAGAGAGACACACAGATGAGAGGAGGGCTCAAGGGAAGTGAGGTGCCATGTTCAGCTCGGCACTGTCCAATCATTCTGCTCCAGTGGAAGCTCTCGGGCAAACACGGACACAGGTTCACAGCGTGTTATGCCAACAGAGCCTAGATTCTCCAGGAAGACATCCCACCACTGAGAGCTTACTGAAAAGCCTTTTCCTATCCCCCTTTAGAATGAAGAAGTGATTAAACATCAAACCGTCGTGTTACACCCTAATCCATCACCCAATTCCTGATACGCCTCACTGTTTGTCCTGCTTTCTTCTTCATATATAGAGACAAGCCGGAATAATCCGCAAATAAAAATCTCGTGTTTGGAAGCCAGTCTTACACCAGAATTTCTTTGTTGCACTTAAAAAGAACTTTATGCAGAATCTGTGGCTGTAGTTCCCACCATGTAAAAAAATAAAGAAAAAGGCCGGAGCTGGCACATACCGACTAGTGCGGCTCATAAAGGCGGTGCCGTGCTTATTATTTGTTGGCAGAGCATTAGAGTGTTCCATATTGTATAAAAAAACTCCTCTGCTTAGGCCTCCAGGTATAAGAATAGCAATCCCACAAACTGAAATTGATCTTTTTTTTCCCTTTAAAAGTACGCCATGACGGGGGCAGCACTAGCTAGTTTTATTGCATGCACTGCCGCCTCATATTGGGCTAATACAAACCGGCGCTCACCACTTAGCCGCATACCTTTGATTCACTGGAGTGGGCACGAGAATATGTTTATACAACTATACTCTAATTGCTTTCATTGGCTAGCTTAAACCCCCGAGTAAAAGCAGGCTTATCGGTTATTGTTTTGCATGCTATGTCTGCACCAGGTGTACGAGCATGCTCAGACAGATGATTCAAAACTTCACATACTGCAGGCGTGGTAATAACAACAATAATAGCCTTTCATTTTTTGTTCATATCGAAGCCATCTCCTCCCCACTACTTCCATTTCCTCTCGGACAGATGTGGCAAGATACGCGGACACTCGAGATGAACAGCCTAATAACTGACATTATATGAATTCAATAACACATGTCTATAGTGGCGCATGGTACTTGACCGAGGCAGTAAAACAAACTTTAATATCCCAGTGTGTTAAAAGTGTTAATGATCAGGGCTGAAGATAGCTTGGTAATAACTCACAGGTCCGGAGCTGCCTCACTACACATTGTGATTCTTAAGCTAACACTGGAGTCAATGAAATGGTATACAATGCAGCACTATATAGACTTAAATACTCAAATATCATGGGCTTACTGGTTCATTACTGTTCATTTTTTCATGTTGTACAAGCCTTTCACCATCGTATGTTGACACAAGTGTACCCTCCAAGGCATTGAGCAGCCCCAGCATGCTGTCTGTCAATGAAGGTCAAAACACAGTCAAATCTTATAAGCAAAAGGCATGTTTGGGAAGTGGACTGGACAAAACAAACCATACGACCCAATATATGACCCAAAAGTGAGTCATTGTATAATCTGACATAAATAAAATCTACAATGCTAGCAACATAAAAACTTACATACAGAAAAATATTTTGTAAAAAAATATAATCAACTCTCCTATGACCCACTTTCGGGTCCTTACCCACCAACTGAGAATCACTTCTACAGGGCACTTTTAGTATCAAAACGGGAGAAACCCCTGTTTAATGTTTGTAGGTCTCAGGCCTTAGGGCAGCTTTGTACAAGTTTTAGCCAGTTCTGTGAGATCAGCAGTAAACTCTGTGAGTACTGTGTGAATCAGCTGCCCTTTTGTTTGGATTTTCTAAAGAAACAAATGACAATGCATGTTATTCACCAGCATGTTATTTGGCTTCGGGTGGGCAAATAATCAGTTACCAGAAGTAGGGCTTTGGCACGGCTGATGAGTAAAGCTAAAAAATACGGCCCGCTCGACACTGGTATGAGATCACAGCGTGGCGACCAGCTGTATCTGTTGACGATGTAGAACTCTTTCAAGCCCCCTTTTTTCGGCATATGGTTTGAATTTAGTCTCAGAGTTGCTCGGGCTTTTAAAACACAAGCAAAAGGTCCCGTGTATTTGCAAATGCCAGATTAATTGAAAACACGGAAAAAACCACCCCACAATATGCAAGCTGACATGACGAATGCTGACACCGTGTTTAAGCGACCGCATAATTCAACAGCCCAAATCGAAAAGAAAAACTAGGGGAAGGGGGGTGAGGGGGAGACATGGCCAACTGTTACAGGGTTAGCCCAGCAACTGTTAAGACATTAAAGTTTAAACAGTCATCGACAGTCAAGCTCATTCGGGACACTTACGCATTTAAACAGAAGTGTGCTGTGCTATAAAGTGCTGCCGAAATGTCAAGGTATATTTTATTCCATCTTTGAAAGTCTGTTTAGGTGGGGTAGAGTATTTTAAAAGGGTCCATTTATACGGAATTGTCTATCAAATCAAATTGATTCCTAAATTGAACACATACTTGAAGAATTTTGATTCCCACATATTTTAATTATCGTATATAATCTGACTGATCGGACTATGATCGGACTACGATCGGACTGACCTTCTCATGAGCTAAAAATCTGTGGCTTCACCTTTCTCTGCATATATTAGAAATAAAAAAAACATTGTTCCCACTTTCCATTATTCACCCCGGGTGTGGCAAAGTATCTATGACCTGTGGGGGAAAGACACATGCACGCACTTTATACAAGCTTTTTCTTCTACTTATAATTCTCCTTAAAACAGCAATCAACAACCAAACTCATTAGGCCCGCTTGTAGAAGGATTCTGTTTAAAAAGGTACTGCTGAACTGTTTACATTCATCCCGTCGATGAAGCTCAGTTCAGAGGGGTAACAGTAAAAACATTAGTGGTTTAACTAAATGCAGATATCACAGTCCATTTTTATCAGCAGAAGAAATGACTTTGTTTATGGGGACTTACATAGTATGGCTGCTAATGACAGCACAATGCCTTTCTCTCAAATGTGGATCAAGGGTGAGCCAAGACTGGGAATCATTATATCCAACTGTGAGGCCTCCCATTACTGAAATGTCAAGCATAATTCAGTTATATTCATTAACCCCGCATACGATTTCCACTCACAAAATACAGACTCGTAGTTAAAAAATGTTAATCTGCTTTTTATGGGAGAACATTTAAATCTAACAAGGTACTTAGCATGGAGCCGCAGCTAAACCCCAGAATATAAATAGGATACTTTGCAGAGACTGCACGCATATAGAACACACAGGGAAAAAAATTCGAATTGTGTCTGCTGTCATTAGTCGAAGTTGTCAAACTTGCAAATCCGGGAATGGTCAGTTGATACAGTTTGATACAGTCTGGGAAAGGGCGTTGTCCGTGAACCTCAGTGTGCTTCATCATCTTATGTTACACCCCCGGCTACTCTATTCCTATCTTTTGTGCACAAGGACAATAACAGCATGCAGGGTGATGGGGGGGGGGGGGGCAACTTACGAGGAGTGGGATCTGGTTACCTTCCTAACATAACAACATACGGAGATGGCTCGGTTACATGACAACAGGTTCGAACTACTTGCAATTCTGGACTATTCAACGCCGCCAGATAGGAATTGTAAGCAGACAAATGTGGCTCTCCTTCAGGTTATAAATGCAAATGTTGAAAGTTTAGCAAAGCTTTTACATATTTACAAAGCGTTCATTACTTCACTACACTTTTACCAGATAAAAGCGCGCTAGCTGACTGTAATGAATTCTCAAATATAATCTGCAGCATCCGGAGAGTGCAGGGAAATAGCCTGTCTTTTGTATACACATTTACATATTGTGGGCGTAGAGAAGGGGGTCAAAGATCATCTCCATCACAAACCCCTTTGAGTGAAAGCTCACAATGGGGCTTGAATGCTTTTAGGCCCGGCGGCGAGCGAAAAGAGCGGCTCCTCCCTTGGTGCCTTGTTCATCCGCTGATATGTACACACCTCTACGCTACATCCAATTTTTTACCGTTTGGAATAGACAACCCAAGTCTGTAACCTGAAGCGGTCTATTGCATATCAGTTTTCGAAGCGAGAGTAAGTCGAGCTGGAGGAAGAGGAGAATGGAGACAAGAAAAACAAAAGCAGTATAGGGGGTAAAAAAAAGGCAACTCGAATTCGAGGCGGAAACTGCGGGATTTCCTTTGAGTTCTCACGTTAAGCACACCATCCGTCACTAACCTAGCTCATTTTATTCCCTGCTGACTGGCAAAGAGTGGCCACTTTCCACTGTGCTAAGCCAACACTACTAAAGCAGGGCTAGTATAAATAACATTTTCATTGGCGCCTCCTAATGACCAACATACAAACAAGGCTGTAACATTCCTCAGACGGGAGCACAATGGAATTAAAGGGACGCAGACACTGTACGCTGCCTACGCTACATTTTATCATTGTATGATATTGAAATGTGTAAGTTCAGATAAAGTTCATGCAGCGCTAATAGGAAAGCATTGCATTATGGGGGTATTAAATCTTTCCTTGAAAACGGGTGCTGTTGTTGAGATTGAGAAAGCCTTTTAATTAAAACGTGCAGGATTCCGTCAACCGTATGTAAAGATACTGTGTCGCATTTAGAACTGAGGATTTGGCCAACATGACAGCTGTGGCGACCCAGGACACCGGGCCGACCTGAAAGCACAAACATTTGCCTTTCTGCCTCAATGGAATCTACATTAGGAGGTTTAGTGGCATGGCAGAGACCCCCGGATATGCCCCTGTGGCAGCTGTGGACAGGGTTTACAGTGGAAACACAAACAACGTGGTGTGTTTAAAAAAGGGGGATGAGTGCTGTCATGCAGAGACAGTAACACATGAGGGATTGGGGTCACGTTTATGGGGTTTAAGAGCAGTATGCAGGTTGAATAAGGGAGCTATTGAATATGGTTACAAAATCTGTTTATCACCACCGAGAAGATACCAGAGCATAACCCATTATTGCTCTGTATACTTCTGTCATATATTACAAAACACGGGCCTTAAACCGACATTTAGGCATTACACATTCATAATGGATATTTTCATGAAGCAGAATAATGATATACAGTATATTCATTAAGTCAGTGAGGATATGAGGCAACTGGTAACATGAGAATCCCCATTTTAATGATAAATCAATCTGGATCACATCAGCAGGGTCATGTGATCTTGCACCAAACCGTGGCTTGTTTGATGTTGTCCTTGCATATGTCCTCCTCAATCAGGCTTAGGTCTTCTGTTCAAGTAGACCAGTGGGAGGCACGCTTTTAAGATCAATGTAACATGTGGAATACAGCAAAGTGAGAGGGAGTGGCGCCCAAGGGTTACATATAATATGGACCGACAGCTGGTGCTATGAGCTATGACAGCACTGATTTTGTATGGAATTCAATTCTCAATTTTATTACGCCCCATTTGTGGGCAAATTGTTGAGCTTCTCTGGTAAGAACATTAAAGGAGTGCTTTTATGGGTCTTCTAGCAGAGTATGGGTCACTTCAGTGAGGGTCAGTGTCCAGCCCATGCTCCTCCTTAGTTTAAATGTTAGTACTTTCAAAGGCCCACTTTGGATCCATTGCCACATTGGGACATCTGGCCCCTCCATCTACAAACACAGCTCTAAATGGGCAATTACAAAGTCCAGCGTCTGGGAATATGCATGGATTTATAGTTTCCAATATATCCAAACCCAGAATCCACTGTCCATCATGGCCACATTAGGTTATATGAGACAGGAGGCCCATCAGACCTAATAAGCCTTATCCTTTCCAGAGGATGGCCATTAAACTCTCCACTACTATGCAAGCCCAGCCATCAGTTCGCAGTCTAGTAAATTAAACAAATGAATGGCGTCCTCAGTATTACAATTAAAGGATAGAATATATGGAATGTGTGTCTATACTCCATCTACAATCATGCAGAGCTGGGGAAACGAATTAGAAATAATGTCCAAGGCAGACAAGCAGCGTGTACTCATGGTGGATTCTGTTTCAACAGATTAATGTCAGGCTCATATTCACTTGTACTGTAGGGCTGCTTTCCTGAGGGGAGGGTGTGAGCAAGCCAGGTTCATTTGGGTTGCCCCTAACAACCTGTGGCTTTTGCCAAGTTGAGCCCACTTCATTGAAGTCCCCTCTACTTGGTTTCACTCTACCTCGCTCCTTTTCAGTTGGGGGTCTCCAGCTTTTATTACGTCCCCTCCCCCGATCGTTACAAACACAACTGTGTTATCCATGTCAAATCCATTGGAGACAGCCTGAGGAAGTCAATATGGAGCCAATAGATTCTCTGCCTTCACTGTGAAACTCCTGAGGCTAGACAAGCAACACGGCTCAAACTATCATGGGCAGCTTTTTTTTTTTTAAACTAAGACTGAACAATCTGTTTTTTAATCCTGAAAAGTAATGTAGGTAAGAGAACTTTTTTTGTCCAACAAGATGATGCAAGTGAGGTATTGGAGCCAGGTTGTTGTTGCAAACTATCAAAGAACCAGTTGGAGAGCCACAGAAAGGCTGCATCATTATTTTCTACATTCCCAGTGAACACCCCTGACATCTTCAACTGGTACCACTGCTCAATATCAGAAAGTTGTCTGAACGGCTGCTGTATTTTTGCAGTTGTTACACGAGTCAGTGGTGCCCTATAAAGATTTACTATATGCTAGTTAGCTTCATATTGTACACCACCATATTTAAGACCTTTGAAGTTTGAAGAGTTACCGACACCTAGCCTTTAGCCATTGACGTAAGCAAGTCTTTGTTGCTGCACCCTTCTGGAACAAATTTGGCCAGAAGTCACAAAAAGCTTAAAAGCAGTTCAATATTAGGGCACCATTTTCTGAAGCAGCTTTGGTCAAAAAAGGGAATTAGAGGTTGCTTATTGAAATAAAAGGCTGGCTCTGATATAGAGGTCTTTTTCAAATTAAACACAGAACCCGGCAGAATCTTCTTGTTAATCTTTACTCGCCGCAAAGTAGAAATTCCATTCAAGTGTGAAATTTATGAGTGTGAAGTATCGGTTAAGGAGAGGGCAAGAGATATTGTATTTGGGGGTCTTTTTTGCAATTAACACCTGCCAACAGGCTCTCACCTCATGTCCAAGGGCCGCAGGTGTGAGGAGGCCGACGTGTGACCTGATGAAAGCCACACTGCGTTGCCAAGCAGTCATTTCCTCTCACTGATAGCCCATTCTTTATTTAGCGTTGCCTGAGGAGGTGTGCTTAGCCGCCATACCCACCAACACTCACCGGCACCGGTGCTAAAAATAAACTACAACCGGGAGCATATTGGACACTGGTCACTGGTTTCCCTCAGTCTTGTCAGATAATAGATTTAACCACACAAAACATGAGATGGTGGAACACAATTTTACACAGAAGCATAGGTGAACAATGAACATGGCATATGAATAGCCACCTGAAAAGACCATCCTCCCACTTCGTCCCAATCCTCAACCAATCATCATGTGAAGTGACAGTGAATACTAACAATGCAAGAGAGCGTCTCCAGGGTTTCTGTTCTGCAAGCACACAGTAGAATCATAAATGAGTGACTTGGACAGAAAACACATAGGCTTGAACAAAAAAAAAACAGGGGTGAAGGATGAGCAGTGGTGGAGGCAATGAATTTAGAGGTTTGGGGATTTTTTGATATGACAGGGGCTAGTTATTTGCTGGCAGCAGCAAACCCTTTACCAACAAAGGCCCTTTCATATTTCCTGTGAACAGAGACAGAGACTCCCATTAATCCCAAAGGGAGGGCGCATCGCAGGCTTCTCCTCCGCACATAAATTACTCTTCTTATGTCCTTCCTCGCCATTACTATACAGTGTTTACAACATGAAGAGTCAACAAAGTAAGCAGAGCGGCCAGCCTCATCCTTAATGTGTTAGTCAGCTCTTAAAACGTCTATGTCGACGCATTGTGTTGCAGTCAAGACCACATTAACCAAGCTGTGACCACAGACTGGAGTGGACCAATACTTCCAGGCCTGTAGTCAGGACCAAATGACCAAAGAATGATGGATGGAAAGAAATGCCATTTGTTTCATTGTATTATATAATGTATACAATTTTTATTGTATTTTAGTACTGTGCACTTTTTTCAAAAGTATTCTGATCTACACTGAATCAAATTCTTTGTGTAGAGTAGAACATAATTAGTTTCAATAATGACTTGGTTACATTTGTAGACATGTTTTCTATCAAATTGCATAAATGAAGTTGTAGAGTAAATGGTTTTGATTTCCTTGGACCCCTACATCCAAGACAAGCAGTATTCATGTCTGCAACAAGAAAAATTGATCTGAAGACCAGCCCTGGGTCTCTCCATCACTAACTCATAACATATGGACCAACATTTGTTTTTCTCCAAGCCACAGTCATGAAGCTGTGGCACCATCACTGTCCATGTCCTTCCTCTCTCATTGTGTGTCATTTCTGTCTGGCGTCCACATATGGGAGGAGTAGGAAAGCTCTGCACAGCTGTCGCATTTCTGAACACAAGAAACCCACTCGGACGGCCGTACGACATGCCAATCCCCACTTATCCCACACAGAATGGATTTCAACAGTGGCGCACAGCTGCTCGGGTACACATACTTGGAGCCGAGGCTGGCCTGGTGCAAGGCACGATAAGCGGCTAAAGAAGCGCTGTCGTCTGGCCCGTGTGGCACACTCACAATGGATTCGTGGAAGAAAGACGAGATAGGGACGGAAATAGGAAGGGAATGTTTAGCAAAGAGTTAAAAAAAACACCATTCCCACAGATGTGTGTGCCCACTGTCTGAACTAGCCTATTCCAAACAGACACAAATCAATGAGTTGCTATTGCATTTACAAACTGCATTGCAGACAGACCAATAAATGAAAACTTGGGGATCACAGAGGATTCTTAGGGAAGGCTGTGGTAAGTTTCAAAGAATGCATTTTCAGCCATCAGCGCACTTCAACACACACAATTTATGTGGCCACATCTAATGAATGCAACAGCCCATGCTCATAAGGTGCTTAGCGTCAGAGTGCTTGTTAGTTTGTCTGCTATTAAAAGTATAACAAAAGCCCTAGTGTTTGCTTATGAGATTGTTCTGATTACCATAAGTGGCACAACAATGTGAAGGAATGAATAACAGTCATA
>JAVQKD010019374.1:0-11783 GCA_036025635.1 Philypnodon grandiceps
ACAATTGCCCGGATCAATGTGCCAACATTCACGCGATTTCGTTTATGTTCAGCAGGATTATTGGCTCAATAAAAGTGCATCAAAACATTAATTAGTGAATTATTTAATTGTCATTATTCGAAGATGTACCAAACTCAATCCAGTTCTGCATCTTCATGATACGTACCTGTGTGCAACAGTTGAAAAAGATCCAGCATAGACTTTTTGAGTTATTGCGTTCACAGTTTTGGCCCGTTATTAATTAATTACTTAATTAAAATTCATCAAAGAAGTACCCAAATCGATACAGTTCTGCGTCTTTATGATATGTACCTGTGTGCAAATGTTGAAACTGATCAGGCGATTCGTTTTTGAGTTATCGCGTTCACAGCTAGGATCTGTGGACGCGGATACGGACATGATTTCATAATATCGCTGTTTCGCCGATATAATAAAGAGCTTTGACCTCACCAAAAGGTTGTCTCGTGAGACTGGTTCTTACATGCAATTTGTTCTGTTTGTTCTGCTTCTGATAAATCAATCTTGACAGTAGGCTTATGAAAAATATGAAGGAAATGAAACCCATTGGAACCATGCATATAGTTACTGTGGGGAAATTTCATCCTACACATTAGATCCATCCCTCAATGCTGCTGGGGCAACCTGTCAGAAGCAGTGAGCCAACACAGTGCATCGCCCGGGGACCCATCTTCACATCTTGAGCCAGGATCTTGGTCATGATGTAGCGAGCTGGAGGATTAGCTAATTGTACATGTTTTTAGGTTGATTGTGCCCATGTTGAAATGTACCCAGAGAAAACTGTGGTGAAACATGCTAAATTCACACAGAACACTTTGGCCACTTTGCCACTGAACTGTTTTTGGATGAAGGAAGAGAGGGCTGAAGGAACAGAGTGTTTGAATTTCTCCTCATCACTTTTTTGACAGTTTTAACCAATATCTAGGTGATATGCAGAGGTGGGTTCAGATCTTGTTACTACCCACCATCTACTAATAAATGCTAGCTTAGTTTATGTAACAAGTACAATGTGTATCTTCATTTCACAAGAACATGATATTCCTCCCAATGGTCCTCTTGCAAATCTGTAACTAAAGTGGCCCACCTTTTGGATCACACTTTTTTGCACATCTTGATATTTCCTGATGTTCCTGTCTGAAGCTGGTGTGTGTAGGCCTGACCCAGATCTGTCTATGTCTGAGTAAACTGCGGCTCATTACAATTATTATTGGCTCGACGGGGTTTAGGTGTGAGCAGAGCCATAGAGATTAGAGAGCTGCGCCACTGGAGGTCCATAAAATTTGAACGAAGTAGCTTCAAAATAGTTCCACCTTAGCACAATTCTCAATGCATTTGAATGGAACTTCTAGCTTGAGCAGCTACTTCTGGAACAAATGAGTTCAAGGAAGTGCTGTTTAAAAACTGTCCCATTGTTGCCGATGGAGTTGTCATAACTCTGCTTATCTCTATGGCTCTGGGTGTGAGCCCGTGTCCATGTGTCTCCATGGCAACAGCACACCTGATCTTCTCCAAAGAGCCACTGCCAGGATTTAAAATAAACTTTTACTCCTTACTAATGGTATTAAATCATGCTTAATACATATGATTATATGAAGACATAATGATGATATGTGCAAATGGACATACATACATACATATGCAGTACAAGTGATGTGTGTGCTGTAAGCCTCTGATGGTGGTGGTTTCTGAGGGGATCCTGTCCTGGTTCTAGGTTAATCCTGCCCCGCTACAGGTCACCACTTAGTCCGATTATCACCTTAAACTGTGCTCAACGTCACTGTCTTACAGCTCCTCCCCGGGGACTATAGTCCTGCCTTAGAGAGTACAGATCCACTGTAGAGCCCATAACTCCGCCCTAGAGACTACACCTGTGTACTGGGGCCTTTAGCTCCACACTTGGGACCACAGCTCCACACTGGGGCCAAGAGGTGTGTCTGTGTCCTGTGAAAGCCCTTTAGCCCACTGCGGCAGTTTGTGCTCTGTTTGTATATCACATTAGAGCACAAATCGGCACAAATGATAGATGTATTGTTTCAAGTTCACACTAGGGCCATGGTTTAGCTCAGTCGGTAGAGCTTGTGGCCATATTCAGAGCCTATAGTGCTCGCCCCGAAGTTGTGAGTTTGAATCCGGCTCATGACAGTTTACTGAGTGTCACTCCCCCTCTTCTCCATGGTTACTGTCCTGTTCAAAGAATATCTTAAATAAAAGGTTCACACTAGGCTCCTCACAACGCTTGTCCTGTCTCTCCCCTCTCTCCCCTCTCTCCCCTCTCTCCCCTCTTGCTGCAGTGCTGGTTTGATATGCTCTGGTCCATGCTGACTCACAGCTATGTGTCCTCAGGAAATACTTTACACTAATTGGTTTTCAGCTGTGAGAACAATATGAAGTGTGAGAGTGGTAGCTTCACAGACTCAGGACCTGACAGAGAACCAGTTTCTAAACCGTCTGAACATGCTCAGTCACTCAGTATTAAATAATAGCAAAAAACTTCCCCATGTAATATTTTTTACAAGTGCTTTTTGCCTTTAGCGGATAGAACAGTGCAGATATAAAGTTTGATGGTTTGAATCCTGCTTCAACCAGTTCATACTGTGTCCTTGGGCAAGACACTTTACCCACCTTGCCTCCATTGTCTCCAAAACTGGTGTATGTGTTATTGTGACTGGGGTTTTTGGTTGGTGGAGAGGTCATTGATGTGATATGGCTGCCATGTCTTGGTTAGTCTGCCCCAGGGTTACTTTGGGTGTCTTGAAAAGCACAGATGCAACTCATCATTATAACATGTTTTTAATGAAATTCCTCCGAGCATTGATGACCTCACGTCTTGTGTCTGTGTGTCTGTGTCTGTGGTTGTGTAGATGTTTTGCAGTTGGCCTGGCGTGGCTTCCGTCATGGCGGGCACAGCTGGCAGCAGCCTCAGCCCAGTGAACAGCCACCATCTGCTGCTGACTACAGTGTGGGTCAGAGCCTGTGACCCCCTATACAGCAGCATCTCACTAACACTCCAACACTGTCATGTCAGCAAAATGACAAAACTCTCAAATGCCCAAAGCAGCTTCCAGATGATTTCTGTCTTACAGCATCTGTATTCAAAAGGCTTATGCGTGACTTCTAGGTGGAGGAGATGAATGAGAAGATGGTGGATTGAGCTGTGTGCAGGGATATGACTTGGTGTGTCCACATCATATACATTTACAGACAGTATATGGCCACATATAAGCTCCCATTAGACAGGGCTGTTTAATGACAAACACTGTGCAGATGTTCTTCCCCAATAGTACTCTACACAAATGCAATATTCTGCCTGTAGTGAAGCAGTGTGGCTCTGCAGTGTGTGCAATTCTAACTTTACATACACAGCTGTCACGCCAAGATTGCCCAAGATGATGTAGATGTCCATGTCTAGGTATAACGTTTTTATTCCAACTCATTCCTCAATATCTTGTTGTATCCCTGACTTAAAATACTGCATCCCCAACATGTATGTACTGACAACATTCAGCTATAGCCAGATAACATATGGCATTTTATTTGAGTACAAAGTATAAACCAACTCTTATAAGTTCAACGGAGTGGACGGCGTTGGTGTGTGCTGTAGACTCTAGTGGAAGTAGCAGCTGCCTCTGTTCTGAAGCAGTAGTGACCTATTTTTACACACTATTCTTTCACATAAAGACTTCCCCAGAGGAAGACCAGCCTTGGATCACATCAAAGTTGGGAGAAATAGCCCAAAGCCCGTAATGAGCCTGTGTTGTCTAATTAGCACCAGCTGATACAGTTTGGGCAAAAATAGTTGCTCCAGATCTTAAAATAGTCCTGTTTCCCGATACAGCCCGGATACTGTGGAGTTGTGTGTCTCGGAAGTGTTCATTCAACGCTGTGTGGGGTGGGATGAGAGGAATCCACAGAGGTATAGGGACCATATGAGGCCTGTGTAATGTGTGGATACAATATTTGGTTACAATTAGATACATATTCTATAAAGTATCCCCAATGCTAATGGTTGTGATTAGGGGCCCCAGAGCAAGTTTTTCAGTCTTGGTGGTTTAGAACTGTTTTAGTCCTGGTTTAGACATGGTTCAGTTACAATTAAGACCTTATTTAGTCCTGGTTCAGTCCATTTAGTCCTTGTATAGACATAATTTAGTCTTTGTTTTAGACCTGGTTTAGATCTGAGTCCTGGTATAGACCTGGTTTAATCATGGACTCCCAAGTCCACCTCTTTGGCCCCAGTTCATTTGCACTGCATGGCTGCACCTGCTGATGTTAAGCCCCCAAATTGGACTAATTCAGGTCTAAACATGGGCATAAATGGGGATAATTACTTAAACAGGCACTATACCAAGACTAAACCATGTCTAAATGAGGTCTACACCAGATCAAGACCAAGTCTAATACATGTAGTAACTAAAACGTGTCTTAAATGAATATAAACTAGGGTTAAACTGTGCCTAAACCAGGACTAATGTCTCCTCTCGCTGGTGCATGGACATATGCAGCATTCAGAAAAAAATACAATCCTGGCCTATTTCGTCTGGAGCGCCAGATCCGGACACGTACAGCAGCTGGTTCCATATCATATATGTGAACAAGGCGTAAGCAGTGCTCCACACATCAAATCATGCTTCAATCAGGATTAAAATGAGAAAAAAAAACTGGCCAAAAAACAGCCAAACCACAGAAGATCCCATGTATCCCCACTATTACCCATACCATAGTTTTAGAATCACTGTCAGACTGTTGTCAGTCAGATAACGTTGGGGCTGAAATTCGCAAACACAGAATCGATGTGTTGTGCTGTGAACGGACTGACTTTGAGGATCATGGATTTAGAACAAAATTGCTGAACAAGCTCTACTCAAGAGTCAAGAGTAAAAAACTCAACTTCAGTACATGAGAGCTTCAATACCCCATGGTCTGCAATCAATACAAGCATTGATTCCCAATTCCGACTACTCCTGAAAAGTTGGACACGGGTAGTGGGCATGCTTCGAATGAGGAGTAAGTTGGCACCAATGGAGCAAGTTGGTAGAACGTACTCATGACATTCAGTATGGTCAAGATACTGCACTTTCAATTATCTGCTAGAATTCTATAATAAGAACCACCCTGCTGCCCAGAAAAGATTATCCCTATAGACCATCATGTAAAAAGAGCTGCATGATTGACAGGCTCTAGTATATTTCCATGTGAACTTTGCCCTATTCTGTCTTCATCCTCATTGACTGAAATGGATCAGGCAGCAGTTGTATATGGGCTGCACATAAATGGAATTGTCCCAAAAGTCACCAATTAAAAACAATGGTGGTGCACATCCTTTGGGCGGCAGTGGCGCAGTGGGTAGGTGCTCGTCCTTCAACCAGAGGGTCAGTGGTTCATGTCCCCGTCCGAGCGCACACTGTCGTTGTGTCCCTGGGCAAGATACTTAACCCACATTGCCTATGAATGAATGTGCTTGTGTGCTTGTGTGATTGGTGTTTGGTAGTGGTCGGAGGGGCCATAGGTGCAAACTGGCAGCCACACTTCCGTCAGCATGCCCCAGGGCAGCTGTGGCTATATAAGTAGCTTACCACCATCAGGTGTGACTGTAGAGTGAATGAATACTACATGTGAAGCGTCTTTGAGTGTGCTAATAAAGCGCTATAAAAAACCTATGTATTATTTCATTATCCATGTTTTTACATGTCCATGGACACAAAGCATAATTAGCCAGCTGTTAGCGATACAACTTATGGGGAAAAACATCTATGTATGTCCATGAACATGAGAGAGTGTTTTGAGCTCCTGAGAATGTGAGCACCTTGTATTGACTCAAACATGACTGAAACAGAGTAGAAAAATAATACATCGATATGGCAACCCAGGTATTTTCAGCTCTTGAGAAGGTCAGTGCCTCAGCATATAAGATTGGTCAAACCCACACCAAGGAACAAGGAAACAAAATTCTGATCGTATAAAGTGGGTAAAGGGCCTCTTTATAAACATGCCCATACGGTCTATCTCTAATCATTCAGAACAGCTGGAGAGTGCAACCCTCAGCTCCGTGCACCTCCAACTGGGTCATGGGGGATCGCTGCGGGTCAAACGCAGCTTTTAATAGAGGCAGAAAAAAAAAGAGCAGCACGCCACTTTTCCCCCACACGTATTCTTAGTTTAGCATTTGGACTCAGGGAGGATTATGTAACCGATCCGTGCCACGTTCACTATAACATTATTATTATTGTTTTGTAAAAGCACAGCAGCATTAGGGAGCATCATTAAAATGGAAGAGCTATGCAGCAGATCTGTGGAGGGAGCACGGGCCAATGAGGCACGACTGAAAGTGGGGCACGACGATGCTAATGTACAAAATACAAGTGCTAGAACAAAAGTATAGGAGCAGACAGGGGCACTTTTAAGATGACTGTTAATGTTTAACGACTGCTGAGGTGAGGGGAGGGTGGAGCTGAGGGGAGGCGGGGGTGGAGCTGAGGGGAGGCGGTGGAGCTGAAGGGAGGTGGTGGAGCTGAGGGGAGGCGAGGGTGGAGCTGAGGGGAGGTGGTGGAGCTGAGGGGAGGCGGTGGAGCTGAAGGGAGGCGAGGGTGGATCTGAGGGGAGGTGGTGGAGCTGAGGGGAGGCATTTGTGGAGCTGAGGAGAGGCGAGGGTGAAGCTGAGGGGAGGTGGTGGAGCTGAGGGGAGGCGTTTGTGGAGATGAGGGGAGGCGGATGTGGAGATGAGGGGAGGCGGTGGTGGAGATGATGGGAGGTGGTAGAGCTGAGGGGAGGCGGCGGTGGAGCTGAGGGGAGGCCTGGCAGTTGGAGGGTTCGAATCCCGCCTGAGCACATACTGGTGTTGTGTCCCTGGGCCACATTACTGCCAGTCTCTGTAAGGGCAGCTCAGGCCACAGCAGAAGAAACGCTTACCCACTGCACCCTTTTCTAAAAGACCAGATGTAGTATAATAATAAACTATTTTCATGCAAGACTTTTTCTCAAATGCTCAAATATCCAGGTAGACATTTTGAAAACGACTGTGATCTCATTCCTTATCCAGTTCTTATCATACTTCCATGTGATTGTCTTAGATTAGTCCATGATTCTCCTGCTGTCGTTCTCTTTGCACCTGCCTCCCGCTCCACTCTCCTCCATCACAATAACATTAGAGTCTATTCTCCGCTCCTCACTGAGTCGGCAGATCCTCACGGGAACATTTTCAGAGATGGAATAGTGTAGCAGCCGCAGTCGCACAGTGTACTGAATAGACTGGCACAGTTATCAGGAAAAATCTACACTAATGAATCAGAGCAGTTAAAGGCTGTTTCTGTCTGCAAAAGTGATCATTGCTGGAAATAAAATTGGATCCATCTAAAGGCCCAAATTATCTTACTGGATTCTCTCACTGTAGAACGAAAATGGACTCCTCTCCTCAACTGATTTATTTGCTGGCATGGTGTTTTTTGCCTCTTAGTAAGACATATCAGACAACAATGGAAGAAATTGTTTGGCAGAGGCTCGGAAAGTAGAGCCCACTAATCAGAAAGTTGGCAATTGGACCCCTGCTCAGTTCCTCTTTTATGTCCTTGGGCAAGACACTTCATTCACCTTGTCTGAATGTGTTCTGGTTCTTTACAAACAGACCACATTAAATCTATAATTTCAGCTGCATTTCACCATCTTAAAAACATTGCCAGAATCAAAGGTATACTGTCTAAACCAGACTTAGAGAGATTTATCCATGCCTTTGTTTCCAGCAGGTTAGACAATTGTAACGGTCTGCTCCCTAGACACTAAACGAGCTGTAAGAGCAAAGTACATCTCTGACATGTTGGTCCCATATGAACCAACTCGGACCCTGAGAACATCAGGCGCAGGCCTTCTGCTGGTGCCCAAAATCTGAATTGTGATAAACCTGCCTTGCCTTAGTTAGATTTCAAAGTGACCAATGGATAGAGCATTTAACCCATATAATATATTTATAGAACTAGAATATTCACAGCTTCTAGTCCAGGTGCCTTATAGTGCTCTCACAGTGTTTCTAATTCAGATATATGATGCAGCTAATCACCTGGGTCCAGCTGAGCCCTCTCACTGAACCAAAGACCACAGGCCACAGATGAGCTGTTGAGAGAATTACCACCATCTCGAAAACTGTCTGATTCATCAAACATACTCGAATGCACACACAAAAATAACTCCTTCACGCCCCACAAAAACACTGTCAGAACTTACATGCGATCGACGGCAGAAGATCAGGCTGTGCATAATGGACCCATTGAAAGTGTCTCTTGTCTATGTATATTCAAGTGAAGAAGAATTACTTACATATTACCGTCTCAGGTCTAAGATGCAGAAGCAATGGTGCACAAATAAATATCCACAATAATCACACATGTATTTTCAGTGCGCTAAATGCTGTTATGGTAAATGACTAATTCATTAAACACAGTGTTGAAGTTCGAAGCAGATGATGCAGCCCACACATTTGCTCTGAGAACATCACCTTTAAAACATCAGCTTTAAAACTGTGGGTGTTAGCACCACAAACCACAGCCTCAGTGAAGTCTTATTTGATAAGGCTTCACTGAGCTGGTTACTGGAGCTAGCCGACAGAGTCCCAGTGCCTACTTTCTCATGGACCTTTAGAACGCTTTGTGGCCGATGTGAGACATGAGTGGGCTCTCAAGGAAATAAAGTGTGGCCCCTGAGGTAAATTATAGTGTAACTTTTATACGGTCTCTTCACTGGGGGCCCTCTGTGTATACTTGAAACAGCCCACATTGTGCACATGTTCCCTGGAGTTGTCCACAATGGCCCCATACTGTCAGACCCAGCGCTCTCAGGGACCAGCGACCATAGACCCCTTCTCCAGACTGACGTCCTCTGGTCTACATATACAGCACTGAAAAGAGAGACTTCAGATATTCATGTTCTTCCAAACATTGAACTGAAACATCATCTTTCTCAGAACTGTGACTTATTCAGGACTGTTCTCTCAGAGCCTTGTTCTTCACAGGGCTGAATACACACGGACATTATGTCAGTTTGTGGAATTTCAACAGAGAAAATATTTATGAGCCACATTCAAAATTTAAATGAATCTTTACAAATTCTACAAATAGGATTTTTTAATGAATCAGATAGAGTCCCTGAACGCTCTTGTGACTGGTATTGATTTTTTGCTAAACTAATTATATTCATTCAAAAAAAGGATCTACGAAGCCATTTTTCTATTAACAATGGTTATATTATTTCTACAATAGAGCGCCTGAAAGTACCTCACTGAATGCTTGAGACGTCGGTGTTTTTACATGATGGTGTGCTTCGTGGTGATTCAGTTCAGTTCATTGTTCTAACCCACTGTGAGTCAGTCTCAGGGGTTTGGTGAGTCAGTCTCAGGGGTTCGGTGAGACAGTCTCTGAGGTTCGGCGAGTCAGTCTCAGGGGTTCGGTAAGTCAGTCTCAGGGGTTCGGTGAGTAAATCTCAGGGGTTCGGTGAGTAAATCTCAGGGGTTCGGTGAGTCAGTCTCAGGGGTTCGGTAAGTCAGTCTCAGGGGTTCGGTGAGTAAATCTCAGGGGTTCGGTGAGTCAGTCTCAGGGGTTCGGTGAGACAGTCTCTGAGGTTCGGCGAGTCAGTCTCAGGGGTTCGGTGAGTCAGTCTCAGGGGTTCGGTGAGTCAGTCTCAGGGGTTCGGTTATAATAATTAATTTCACCAGTGCACTGTATACTTTCTTCAGATGTGAATGCTGTTTAGTCCTGGTTTTAATTAGACCTAGATCTTATATATATATGTTTATATAGATATGGACATGGGTGTGATGAATGCAGAGGTCCCCTGTCAACACACACAGGTCTCAGCGGAGGTCTATGTGTGCTTAAAGATGCCCCCATTAGACGTGCATTAGTGAAACAGGGATGAGACAGAGGCAGTGAGATATATATTAAACGTGAGAGGAGGATTAGCACAGGCCATAATTCATCCAGAATAAAAATAAGAGCCTCTTAAGTACTGCTGAATTTTTCATTGTGAAGTGGTGCATTCATAACAGGAAATCAGACAAGCCCTGAGACCACTGCTCCAAAACACTATGTTTAAATGCACCCCTCAGTCCTCAAACGTCGACTCAGGTTCTAACTTTATATTTTATAGTCAATTTAACAAACTAGAAATGTCCAAATGTATGCCTCGCCCCCTCTGTTTCTGGAAGCCTGAACTATCTTGATTTTTGTAGGCCTACTTTAGTTAAAACTCTACAAGAATGGACTGTCTTATTTATGCTCAAAAACACATAGGAAAATGGATAAACTGTTTGCTTGTATATAGATCAAAATTTGACTGCATTCAAATGAAGTTTAATGCTAAACTGCAGCCTATAATGGGCCAGGATATATATAGGGTTAGGTTATACTTTATTGTCCCCGTAGGGAAATGTCCTGTGCATTTGACCCATCCCTCAATGCCACTGGGGCAATTGTCTGGATCTTGGTCATGATTGCTGGAGGGTTAACCTAATGTGCCGTGAAACCGGAGTACCCGAAACCGGAGTAAACCCACCCAGACACAGGGAGAAACATGCAAACTCCGCACAGAAAGGCCCTGGTGCCCGGTCCGGGACTCGAACCCCGGAGCTACTTGCCCAACCCGTTTTTAATATTGCAATTTAATTTCAATTATATTTGCTGTAATATTCTGTACAGACTGTCAGACACATAGACAACATGCTTCATCAGTGTCTCATTCAGTCTTATAATTTACTTATAAAAGCTTTTTGAATCTTTCACAGCGATAAGCCTGGGGTAATGAGCTTTGCAGGTGTCTTTGCCCGTAATGGCTCAAAGAAGGTTATTAAACATTTCGGTGCGGCAGTGATTTTGTGTCAGATCGGATTACATTCATCGTCGAGCTGTGAACATGAGCTAGCACATTTCAACTGAAGCGATGTCTTCAAAGTCACTGTGGAGATAGCACTGTGGTCACATATGATCTCCACGGGCGGAGGAGTCGATGGCAGGATCCAAACAGATCTAATAAATCTAGTCTTGTTCTTTAAATGCCCTAAATCAAACATCTATAGGCTATAGGCTTCCTACCACTGAGGCCCACATTGTCAAAACTGAAGGCTCACTCTCTTTAGGTGACCAATTTTGCCTGGAGGTTTTTTTCCTGACCCTCTATATTATAATCACACAGAGGTGAAAGATACATGTTACACTGACTGCTTCTTTTACTTGGATTATGTCACATGCAGTAAAATGACTATAGGGGCTATTTGAGAGGTAAGCCCCCTGTTTGGATACCCCAGTGTTAGGAGAACAGACCAATAAATGTCCTAATGATTGTCTCTATGTTAGTTCCAATTGTATCATAACCATGTGCTTCTGTATTTACAGGTGCTTAGTTTGTCAACGGCTTAAGGACAAGGGAGACGCTGGTCTGGAGTGAGCCTATGGCAGAGAGACAGCACACTTCAGGTATGAGCGCTAACACTGACCATATCCTTAGCAATGACAAAGCAATTTTAACATGGGATAAAAGATATAAACCTGGACATTGGAGCCAGAAAAATAATATCCAATCAGCTAATGGAGTTATGAATATTTCGATTGTCATTCTGAGCTGGGATTGACCTGAACCGCTCTTGTATGGATTGGTTTAGCAGACAGACACACAGACACACAGACAGACAGACAGACAGACACACAGACACACAGACAGACAGATAGACAGACAGACACACACAGACACACAGCCACACCAGACAGACCGACCGACAGACACACAGACAC
>JAVQKD010020348.1:0-10351 GCA_036025635.1 Philypnodon grandiceps
GGTTCATACAGATTATCTTAAATTCCACTTTCTTGCCATTTGGAATGTACCAAGCATTTGCCAAAAAAACTGCCTGTATAAAAATTGTTATAAGACCTAATCAGCCATGAAATTGCTCAATATTGGTAAATTGAGCCATTAGTTATGGTTTTGTTATCCTGAAACTTGAGTTCCTACATTAAATTTCCACTAGCCATGTTTTAGCCCACCCCTTAACCTAGTTATTGAGGTGTCAAGATTCAGGGCTGCAAACTCGGGTGTGTAAAAGGTGACTGACATTCCATCTGGGGGCATGCCCCCCCTAGAAATTCTCAAATTAAATGAATGGAAAACTTTTGCGCATTTTGAAATTTGTCTGAATCATGACATGTAGGTTACTTGTATTATTGCAGTAAAAAAAAGCCTACTGTATTCTGTTTCAAGTTAACTGCATTTTTTAATTCATTTGTAATGAAAGATGAACAGCTAGATTAGACTGTCTAAATGAGCGCTGCAAAAGAGTACAGCCAGTGGAACCCCTGCTTTGAGAACCACTGATGTTGTCCAACACATTGGCTCATATTTACCAGCCCCTCCACCTACTGCAGTCAACCTACGTTTAGTAAAGTAATGCTTGTGTATTTGGGGTCACGTCAGAGAAACTGAACATTACCACAACAGATCAATAATCCAGCGGTATATAAACACATTTCTGACTTTAGCCTATAAAAGATTAATAAAATCTCAGCTATCTTTACATCGCATGGGTCATCAGCTGTACTCAAAACAAACTCATTTTGAGCAGGTCTGAGCCACACTGGTGGATAAGGTGTCACTATTGTTGTGTCCAATGACCGTTTTAACTATATAAAAAGGCGCAACAGGGGAATTATAAAACTGTTTGATACATGCTGTGCGGTAGATTTACACTTCACACAAATTACCCATTTCAGGCTAAAAACTGACTTTACAAAAAAAGGCTAAACAAGGTTCTTCAGAAATGTTTATTTTAAACAAATCTGCAGTACAAAAGTCTTAGGAGGTTGCAGCAGCTACAGCCGCCTGTCCCTTGTTCACGTTCACTCTGAAGGTGTGAGTCTTGGCCAGATGGTCAGTGAACTCCTGTATAAAGCAGAAAAGTCATTAGTTGTGCATTTTGTTTGTCAGTGCACTATTGAATCCTGGTACAAACCTGGTAAGGAGACTTTGTGAAGACAGTTTCCTTCCAGAGGTCAGGGGTCAAGTAGCTGTAAGTCTTAGAGATGGCGTCAAAGGTGGCCTTGGCTAAAGTGGAGACATAGCAATGTTAAATACCACTTTATAGACAATGCATTAATAAACCGGTTTTACATAGCACTGTCCTTACGCAAAGACATTCAGTCATTCCTCTCTGACCACCACCCAAACGCTTACCCACTGCGACCCTAATAATTTTATGTTGAGCACTGACAGGGGGAACAGAGTAGACTACTTAACAGGTCTTTCTGCCGTGCATTACAATGCTCATTTATTTCTCTCCTGATAACGTCAACAACACCACTGCAGGTGCAGCTGGGCAGAGCAAGGAGAAGGTACTAATATGTTGAAATAATAGTCTTAATCACCTCATGAGGCTGGCCACCTCTGGAACAATGTTCTACTTCCTCAGTTGAATAGATCACGATTGTACCCAAATAATCTAATAGTCTACATCCCAATGCTTGAGATAGGCCATTTTATTTCACTAAGTCACAAAATATAATGAACAAACAGGCATAATTTGGCTTAGGTCAGATAAAAATGGCAAAAAAAAAAATTGTGATTGGCCAAAGTCATTTCCCTTTTTGTTACATAAGCTGATTGAGTATTTGTCAGTAAACAACTATTAACTTGCGTGAGACCACGCCCTAATTTTATATAAATACATTTGTTTATTTTCTGAAAAACCCTTAAAAAATTACCGGCCATTATTCAAGGCGACACTTTAGTACTTCACATATAGCTGTAGAGCGTAGGAATCTTACCAAAGTTGCCGAGGGTGGCTGTGCAGCCTCTGGCAGAGGTGTAGCAGTCGTCAATACCAGCCATCATGAGCAGCTTCTTGGGAACAGGGGCTGACACAATACCGGTACCACGAGGAGCAGGGATAAGACGCACCAGGACAGAGCCACAGCGCCCAGTCACCTTGCAGGGGACTGTGTGGGGCTTACCGATCTTGTTACCCCAGTACCCTCTCCTGACGGGGACGATGGACAGCTTTGCAAGAATGATGGCTCCACGGATGGCTGTGGCCACCTCTTTGGAGCACTTCACACCCAGTCCAACGTGACCATTGTAGTCACCAATGGCAACAAAAGCCTGTAATATTATATATTTTAAAACCAGTGCCCCATTATTGAAATGCATTTCCCATCATTGGGCATCCTTACCTTGAACCTGGTACGCTGACCAGCCCTGGTCTGTTTCTGAACAGGCATAATCTTAAGAACCTCATCCTTCAGACCAGAGCCCAAGAAAAAGTCAATGATTTCAGACTCCTGTTGAAAAAAAAATAAAAAAATAGTGTCAAGAAATCAAGCCACTATTTACGCAAAGATCAGGTCAACTAAACTAAAACCAACATTTACTGGTGTTTACTGTAAAGACATCCCACTTTTATGCAAATAGAATTAACTCTGGAGCAAACAATGATAAAAATCACACCAGTATTAATTAGGTGCCCACATCACCTACCTTGATGGGTAGAGAATACAGATAGATCTCCTCCAGAGACTTGATCTTCATGTCCTTGACCAGGCGGCCCAGTTTAGTGACTGGAACCCACTGCAAGAAATCTCCGTTAGACGAGCAGATTTATCATAGAGTATGTACACAAAAACAAACACAAAAAACTCACTTCCTTGTCTTCGGATTTGCCTCCTCGTGCACCGCGGCCCCTGCCACGGCCTCTGCCGCGTCCACGGCCCCGACCGCGGCCACCACCGCCAAACCCTCCGCGAAAACCTCCTCTACCACCGGCGTCGTCCGCCATTTGCTACGAAAAAGGTAGAACTCAGCGTAAACACTCACATCTAGATGGGTTCAACACGGCTCTACATGTGCTGGTACGTTTCATTGAACAATATTATCGGACACATGAGCAGCCACAGCACCGTCCTCAAAAGTTCAAATAAAACACGTCTGTATTATATCGGTGTAATAAATGTGTTGTCCAACTACTTTACCAATGTTTTAGTTACAATTTACTAAATACATTAGCTGACGGGGAGTCTTGCTGGAGGAGATGATGGGAGATTATTTTCAGAAAACCAAAAAACAGCAATGACTTACGTGATCGTTTTAACAGGAAGAAGGCCGCCGAGAAGTTCCGCCGGATTTTATTAATGCCTAGTATCGCGAGACTCTGTGAGGGCATTGGCGTTTCACCATTGCCCCCTACTGATACAACTCATGTAATGCAGAAGGTAGTAAGTAGAAGATACTTCAGTGAGGATCATTGTGCTTGTGGCAAACGCGTAGTATATTGTCTATAAATGATTATCTTGCATTTGTGTATTTCTGTATTCTTTATTTTAAAAATAAATAGCTTATATGAAACAGTATCGTAAAGAATATGGTATTTTTCCACACAAATTCTCTATAAATATTTGTTAAAGCACAACTTCCAATAAAATATACATAGAAATTACACACATCAGAAGTCTGCCAGCAGCACTAAATGTGTCCACTGCTGCCACTGCTCTCGGGGTCCTCCTCCTGCTCATGTAGGTCATCCATCACCTCCAGACTCTCACAGATGAGGCTGATCTGCCTCTTCATGTGGGCCATAGTGCTCTGCATCCTCCTTACCTTCCTCTGGAGGGCAGTAGCAATAGCCCTGTGGTTCCTCTGCCGGGCCTCATACTCCTGCCTCAGCTGTTTGTAACAATTGTGTTGTGCCTGGGTACGATGGGACAGCATGGTCCCACAGCCCATGTGGCAGGGTTGTCTCCAATGTTCACAGTGGCGTGCGTGAGTGTCCAGGTCCCTGCGCAGGAGCTGTGCACGACAGCCCTGATAAGGACATGGTATCAGCTCAAACAGACAGCTCATACTGTGGCAGTACTGCTCAGAGAGTGGGAAGGTCTCTTCACATCCAAGGATCTCATTCTTACACTGTTCAGAAAGTCAAAGGGACAGGACTGTTTCTAATGGACGGATCATAGTTTATAGATTCACTTTAATCAAACAAACTACTCTAGATATTATACCTTAATCTTCATGCGACCAATAGATTTACTTAATTTAAACATGACATAGATTAAGCTTGGGTTGACTGGCTTTCTGCAGCAGGGACAGGTCTCCTGTCTGGAGAGTTAATAATCGTTAGTGCCACTCAAGATTGTGAAAATATTACATCAATAAATATTATAAAACATTATATTCTTGTTTGATACCTCTTGAGCCATTGTAAGATGCATTTCTTGCAGAAGATGTGGTGACATGCAGCTCTGACTGGACACCGGAGAACCCCTTGACATATAGTGCATATCAGATCATAGTCTGGAGTGTCCACAAACATGTCCACATCATAGCCCCCAGTCTGTGTTGACACCTCTGTGTCCGCCTGAATAAGTCCAACATAAAGGTTTAGTTAATTTCAGGAAATCATTTCAATAAAATATGAAGCAGTTACAAAAAAAGTAAAGTTGGGAAATAACAGGGCAGTTAACCAGGCATTAACAGGTGGCTGAATACAACCACCACAAAACAAAGAGAATTGTTCTGGAACGTCATATGACCATCACATGATTAACAACAACAAACATGGACCATTTACAGCTAAAGATATTAGAGATTGTAGCCGTGTTTAATTATTATTTAAGAATCAGTTTGTATTAATGAAGCTAGCAAAGGCTGTTTCTAATAGCTGGATTCAGGTGACATCACAACATTCTATAGCCCTATACATTTTAATGGGAGATGGGGGCAGGAAAATTACTTTTGATAATCTGTAGATGTTGTGTGTGTTTGGATAGATTCAGGAGTAATGGACCATGTCATGAATAAAAATGATCAGATTCAACATTTTTTGGGGGGATATTACTTATTTAAAAAAATCCCATATAGTTAATACAGAATTCTGGCCCCGACCCCTGCCCCCCATCTGAGGGTATGACATCATCACATTCTAGAACCTGCAACCCAGCAATAACATTAAAATAGCCACAACACAGTGAAATATCATATCACACTTCATGGTCTTATATGTTGTTGTGTGAAAATTGTTCCCCTTCAACATGAATTAATTAAATAAACATAACAATAAAACCCAATAAAATAGACTTACCATGGCTGTGTCTGTTTCTCACCGTGTTTCCATTCCCTGTGAGACTTTACTTCATATCCACGCACTCACATGTCACACACAACACACACCCACGTTATCAAGCTCACGCACATGAACATTCCTGACAAACCGTGAAGGAGGGACTGACAAATAGATTCAGTATATGATATAAACGCAGGCAGATAAAGGTGTTCATTATAGACCTCGTCCTTTCCCTGTTGTTGTAGCACTGAGCACTGACTTCACATGCCCAACACGAATGGTCCAACAGCATCTATTGTTAAGATGACAAAGACGGAAAATAGCTCACAAACCTGATAGTCCACAATAAAGATAGGCGACTGTTATAATTAGTGAGAATGTAATTATTTACCCAAAGCAATACCCTATATATGCTAGATTTCGAACCACATGTCAAACAATATTTTGACGTTTAACATAAAAAAGTCAAGTAAAAACTAACCAATCACGGCCCTGTCCGCTCAATGACGCGTAATGTGTGCGACGGCTCTATCACATGCGGGATGTGTTGACTGAGCCAACGTGTGTGCAAATAAAAACATATATTTCACAAAGCGGGAGATTGGTTTCGTTCTTCACGTTCAAACCATGGCAAACACCAACCTTCAATTCAAAACCAAGTAAGTCTGCATTGTGTTTCTGTCAGTCTGCTTTTCGCACATTACATGTTTGCTAACGTGAGCTAATCGGCCTAAAGCAGTAACTACCCTATGCACTAGCCACATCTGTTATCTCTTTACAGTTATTCAGTTTTGAGCAAAATTGAGCCTTTCTACAAAGGAGGAAAAGTTCAGGTAAGCAGCCTTTGTATAATTATTTATTTAAATGTTAAACATACTAAACCAGTCTGTTTTAGGTCAGCAAAGACGAGCAGTACATCTTCTGCATTTGTGGTTCACGCGTCAACGTGCTAGAAATCTGCACAGGAAAGATTGTTCACAGCATTGAACATGTACGTTTTGATGGATATTCACAAACACATGCAAGTATAGCCAACAAGAGAAGTATACCTTCATGTTTATTTGATTGTTTGCGCTAGGACGATCAAGAGGATATCACTTCTTTTGCGCTCAGCTGTGACGATGAGGTAGGACATGTTTCTTTCCTCATCTTACTGTTGGACTATTTTATACAGCCTATAAGTATATGTGAGAAAGGGTTGTCTCTCTCTATATGTCCCGATAGTTGCTAGTCACAGCCAGCAGGGCTCTGCTGCTGAAACAGTGGGACTGGCGACAGGCTCAGTGCACTCGCTCCTGGAAAGCCATTCACACTGCTCCAGTGGCCAGTATGACCTTCGACTCCACATCTACACTCCTGGCCACAGGTTATTACAACAATAGTCATGTGTTACATACAGTATATATGTTATTCTACCTGCAGTCATGAGCTAAACACTTATTTTACTTGAAGGTGGATGTGATGGCACCATAAAGCTGTGGGATGTGGTGAAGCAGTACTGCACTCACAACCTCAAAGGATCATCTGGTGTTGTTCAGTAAGTGTTCACATTACGTCTGTATTTGTAATATACAAAAGAGTATTGCACAGAGTTATTGAAAGTTTAGTGTAGTGTTGTAGTAGTATCTCTAAGAATGACCCCATGAGAAACAGTAGGTAATGTTTACACAATACATTACAGACATCAGGACAGAGCAGACAATAACAGCGCAGAGCAGGAAGGCTTCACTATCTTTAGCATGAGAAAGGTCACAGTGTAGAATTCCAACCTACAGTTATTTTGACTGTTGTTATCACAATAAAGAACCAGTAATAATTTGTCTTACCTCTGTCCAGCCTGGTGCAGTTTCATCCAGACACCAACAGGCTACAGCTCTTCTCCTCCTCATCGGACTGTGGTATCCGAGTGTGGGACCTGCGCTCCAGTCAGTGTATGTGTGTGCTGCAGAGCCACTACAGTGCTGTCACCTGTCTTAGTTTCAGCTCTGATGGTCAAACATTAATCAGGTATTGGAATAGGGGTCTTGTTTTTAGGCCACATTTTGATGTTGGCATTTCTTGCAGTGACATGTCTGCCTTACTTTGTGATTATTATTAGTTCTGGCAGAGATAAAGTGTGTACAGTGTGGGACTTGAAGACCCAAAAAGAAAAACGAACTGTTCCAGTTTATGAGGTAACCTGTGTATTTTCTTTGTGTTTTTAGAGTATTTGTCAAAATAGTCCTGTGTTAATATTGTTTTTATTTTGCCTCCAAGGCTGTAGAGGGTGTTGTTCTTCTGCCTAAAAAAGACTTTTCTGAAATTGGCGTAAAGAGCAAGGGTTGCCATTTCATAACAGCTGGAAGCAAAGGTAGATTATTCCGTTTTAAAATGTAACCCCTTCAATACCCCTTCACTCATCTCCTTTTCATTCTCTCTTAAAGGTGTGTTGAAAGTGTGGGAGGCCAGCACAGCCCGTTGTGTCTACACACAGACACTGCCTTCTACCCTGATCTCTTCTGATGATGGTGAAAAAGAGGATGAACCCCGCAGCCTGACATATCTTCTGCACTTGCCTGCCTCTTCCAGACTCGCCACAGTGACTGCTGAGCATAATATACTGCTCTACCAACTGCCAGCTCTTACCACACTACAGCAGGTGATGAAAGCAGAGCACCTTTGACATTTTAAAGCATATTCAAAACATGGTTATAATACAGTTTATTTTTCAGTTTGTGGGTTACAGTGATGAGGTACTGGATGTAAAGTTTCTGGGCAAAGCTGACAGTCACATCGTGGTGGCCACAAACAGCTGCCAGCTCAAAGTTTTTGAGCTACAAACTAGTAGCTGTCAAATTCTCTATGGACATACAGGTCAGTCACCAGCAGGGGGCAGTGTGTGGAAGCAGATTTACTGCATTAAAAACATTTTCATCTTGTCTTTGTGGACTGGATTTATATTGTCAGCTTCCTGCTATTATTTTCTTCCAGATACTGTCCTGTCTCTAGATGTTTTCAGAAAAGGGTCTCTTTTTGCAAGCTGTGCCAAGGTTAGCGCTAACTTAACTACTCTCTGAAGAAATGAAGAATTATAATTCTTAATACAAAACCCTTTATGTAATGTTTGCAGGACAGGTCGGTGCGCGTGTGGCAGATGGACAGTGACAGTGGTCAGGTGCAGTGTGTGGCACAAGGCTTGAGCCACACTAATGCAGTGGGCTCCATTACCTTTTCTAGGTAAAACATGTTTCTGTAGTACTAACACATAAACATTAAGTGGGTAAAAGAACAAAACTGTTTTGTGCAGGTTGAAAGCATCATTCATAGTTTCTGGGAGTCAGGATTGTACTGTGAAGGTGTGGGATCTTCCTCAGAACATATCTTCTTCAGGGACAGAGATACACCAGCTCACAGCAAGAGCCACAGAGAAGGCACATGATAAGGTAAGACGAGACTATTCTACATTAACCTAAGCAGTGCACATTAAGTTTTAAGGCGTTCTACAAAAAACATAACTTATTGCCAGGATTTTCAAAATGCCAAAGGGGTTTCATTCAATGCCATAGTTCAATAAGTCATATGGGTTGAATTTTTTTTTTTACACTGGTTCGCTTGAAGAATTCTTTCTTAATTGTATGCTATATATATAAATTGTTATTATATTTTTATTCATTTAATTTTTTTCAGGATGTAAACAGTGTTGCAGTGTCACCTAACGACAAACTGCTTGCCTCTGGATCTCAGGACCGTACAGCTAAGTTATGGTCATTGGCCGGGGATGGAAACCTGGGTCTTCTGGGTGTGTTTCGAGGTCATCGTCGTGGAGTTTGGGCGGTTTGTTTCTCTCCTGTTGATCAGGTCATGGCCACATCCTCTGCAGACGGGACCACCAAGCTTTGGGGGTTGCAGGACTTCAGCTGCCTAAAGGTGCGGAGCAGCTGCATAGGCACACAAGTTGAAAATGAAAATGATATGTTGCATATGTGGAGGTAGTTTTATTTGAGATAATTAATTTGATTGTTTTCTTAAGACCTTTGAAGGGCATGATGCATCTGTTTTGAAAGTCATCTTTGTAAGCCGTGGAACTCAGCTGCTCACTAGGTAAGCTAAAGTCAGTATGTACAAATACAAAATATATGTACAAAACACATTCTTCAGGGTGTGAATGTCCATCCAGTCACACCCTGAGGAAGGCTTTTAAATTTTTGCATACTAAGGAAGTGCCTTGAATTTTATTTTTTGATCTTTCTCCCTTGCTAAGCACACCGCTTGTTTGGGGACACCAGCAGCTCCCTGTGTTATCTGATTTTTGGATTGCTGTAAAAAATATATATATATACTGTATATTTATTTTTTTGTAATGTATTTGTGTTGTGTATTCTCAGTGGCTCAGATGGTTTGGTAAAACTGTGGACCATAAAAACAAACGAGTGTGTAAAGACACTGGATGCCCACCAGGATAAAGTGTGGGGCCTTCACAACAGCCGCAAGGACGACAAGATGGTGACTGGATCAGCTGACTCCAACATTACCGTGTGGCAGGTAAATTAAGCCCTTGCATTTCTGTTTTTTCTCATTGTTTTTGGTTACAACACAATAATTTTTGTCTCAATATAAAGGATGTTTCTGAAGTGGAGTTGGCAGAAGAGCAGGCCAAGCAAGAAGACCAGATACTCAAGTAAGTTACATACATCATTCTGAGGGGTCTATTCACCACCTGTCCCTCTACGTATGTCTCTTATTGAATCAAAAAGCTCTGGACTTGGAATTTGGCTGATGTAGTTTTAGGGTTATGTTCACTTACACTTTCGACAATCACCTTCTCATTATATCGGCGAAACGTCGATATTATGGAATCAGTTCGTTCCGTGTCCGCGTCTGCAGATCCTAGCTGTGAACGCGATAACTCAAAAACGAATTGCCGAATCATTTTCAACATTTGCACACAGGTGCATACCATAAAGACGCCGAACAGTATCGATTTGGGTACTTCTTCGATGAATCTTAATTAAGTAATTAATTAATAACGGGCCAAAACTGTGAACGCAATAACTCAAAAAGTCTTTGCTGGATCTTTTTCAACTGTTGCACACAGGTACATAT
>JAVQKD010020483.1:0-10073 GCA_036025635.1 Philypnodon grandiceps
ATAGATACAGTATCCAGTTAGTCTGTTCAGATTAAGTACTGGTCTTTATTTTCCAATTACAAGCAGGTGTGTACATAATAAAGTGGTCAGTGAGAGTATATACTTCTTAGTAACAAACATATTCAAGTAAAATGATAGAAATAAGTCATTTTCCTGAACAGAAACGACAGTGACTTCAATACAAGGTATCGAATTTTCAGGAGAAAACTTCCTATCAAACAGCAGCCCTCCTACTCGTCCCTCTCCATCTTAAGTGTAATCGTATACTCCAACCCACACAGTCCCAATCAGTGCAGTGCAACATAACAGAAATCATGTCTCTCACAAAGATTGCCAGTTGAATTAGATTACATCACTGCCAGTCGACTCATCTAATCTTAGATTAAAAGGAAAAAGCAACTCTTCTCTTTCTGCCTCTTTTGTCATGTCTTTTAGTGGGTCAAACGCAGTGCTTTTCTTCCATTGCAAGTGTTCGCATCACGTCAGTCATAGCTCATTTCAAAGCACTTCTGCCTCCACCTCCACTGTGCGCTGGTGCACTGTCATGACTTTGGGTGTTTATTTGAGGAAACTTAACAATGTTGGCCCTACTTGCAGCTGATTGGCCTCCTACAGCCCCGCTGGTTTACCACTTAAACAGTTGTAGGAAGCTCTTTTGAAGTGGAGGGCTTTTTATACGGAAACAGCCAAAACAATCATAGCTCCACAGGGTACGTCTTGGCACAGGCTTGTAGGTTGCTAGACAAGATAGACTTTCTTTGTGTTTCTTTTTTTTAAAAGAACATAGCAGTAATATGCAACAGAAAGAGCAATTTTGTCTGCAGTCATGAACAATAAAGCTAGAGTAATAAGCAACTATTCAAAAGGGCACATGTTGTCTGTCCCCATATTCACTGGCGGCCTCCATGCTGCTTTATGTATTTTTAGGAACTTGTCATGTCTCAAACTGACAGAAAAACACATAAAACTTAATATGACAATTTCTCCTGGGGGACAATAAAGACACATTTTAATATGGCGAGCGCTTCACATCTTAAGAGTAGCTGTTCTAACCCATGCTGGTCAGTTCAGAGAGCTCTGTGCAGAGGTGTCTGGTGTGAGTAAGTGTGCCTTTGCAGTGTAATAAGGGTTGCCTAGCCAAGCGTAAGTGTCAGGGTGGAGATGCCTGGCTCATTAGGTTCTATGGCAGGATAATATATGAACAGAGCCTATGAGTGTTCGCACAGGTGAAGAAGAGGAGCAGCCATTGTTCTGATCCTTATTTTTCCTCATAGAAACTGAAGGCTAGATATTGCATTTACCATTGCTTTAATTGGATAGAATGAGTGTTCACAGGCACCACATGAGGGAGGTGGAGATGGGGGTGCTGCTGGACTATGGAGAGGAAGTTGAACAAAACCATAATATCCTTCTTTTCTGAACCATAAATAACCATGAAACCATTGAGGCTATACTAACAACTAGAAGCACCTGAAGCATCAATACCTCAGCCAAATCTAACAGTCATAAAGAAGTCAACTAGGACTCTATTCTTTTACCCACAGCTCTAATACACTGTAGCAAATATACAAATTTGTTCTTTTATTGACCCCTTATGTTGTTCTGTGTCATTGGGCCTGTCTCCAGACGATCCAGAGAATGCTTTGTGTCCACACCATTTCCCTATACACTCTTAAGACAAACGGTTCTAAATAGAACCTTGTGTGGGACTGGACACCCTCCAGAAAAAATGACACAGTGACTTCTATTTCTATTAATATCATCTATTCAAATCATCTTAATACAATAAACCATAGACACAACACTAATATCATGATAATGTCATTTGGCACAGCATATTTATACTCACATATTTGCAAATGACTGCTGAGATAGACAGGGGGAGGGACTTGAGGCAGCCAACCTTGTCAGTGCTGTAGTGTATTGATTCAGATTTAGTTGTCCCTTTGGGGGCCCCTGTTGGCCATGTGTTCAGTTGTTTTTCAGTAAAGTTGCAATGCCATTCTTTGAAAAATTCCTGAATCCAGGCGGTGATCACTCCCACAACCTAATCAATTGTTTCTTGTGTCATTCCAGACCTTCCCTGAAAATGATTTTTTTTGTAATCGGTTCAATAGTTAGACGGACAAACGCTGCCGAAAACATTGCCTACGTGTGAACGCGATAACGGATAAACATCCTTCACAAACATCAAAAAGTCAAATAGACCCTTCCCATGTTTGTCATAGTTTGGGGGCAGGGCCTCTTAATTGCTTGTTAACAATATAAAAGACACACAACGTCTGATTAAGGTGCCCGTTGGTGTCAGTTGTGGTAGACATATGGGGCTTTTTGCCGATATACACCTTGTTGTCGGGGACAACAGCATAGGCCTAGTTTTCTACTATACTTTAGAAGCATGGCTTTATTTAGCTACTTGAATATAGCTTTACCAGGCTGCTTTAAGGCTGTAGTCTGGAGGTTTCCTAAGATAAAAAAAATAGTTTAGAACATTTAAAAATGCTTGACCAATAGTCGACTTTTACTTTAGTCCCTCCCCCGGCCTCTAAAGCAACATCCAATCAGAGTTTGTGTGGGCTGACACATCACTCAAAAGGTCTATTATTAGTCAGGGCTCTAGCCCACAAACTCTGATTTGATATTGCTTTACAGGCAAGGGGAGGCGCTCTTATTTTAGGAACACTCCGGACAGCTTTAACCCCTTGTTTTGTTATTTTAAGTTTCTATAGATATTTGACTTCCATTGTCACATAATGTCCCGCCTTTTGATGCAGACTTACTACTGAATAGAATTATAGTTTATTTTATTCATTAATTAATTCATGTACTGGTTTATTGAATGTATTTAATTTGGTCTTGTGATGCTTGTATTGCGGCTCTGTTGCTCGATTGACAGGTTGCCAGTCATGCTAAGATCCCGTATCCCATCGACGTCATGCTGCAGCACGTTGCTAATTGAGTTGAATGCGTCGCTCGTCTCTCCTCAGTGAATCCATCTGTCGCCGTCTTGTCATCGGTTTGTTCACACTTGACAGATTCCGAGTGGCTCTGCTAAAGGTGTGCTATGTGTTTTTTTTCCTGGGTCTCATATCAAATGGGTGGCTGCCTTGGGGCGTGTTGAGTGTGCTATTTACCTTGCCTCGCTGCTGTGCCGTCCCGAGGAGAACGAGCCCACAGCCAAACAGACCTGTGTTTGCCACGTCGTCCCGACCACATGTGTATTTACACTCAGACACAAACATCTCAGACGTTATGGGCGGCTGCCATACATAATGATCTGTAGTGAAAGAGAATTTGTAAAATTACAAGGGTCAAATGGGACATCTGACTCTATTGTTTTGCGAAAAAACTCCCAAATAAAAAGTTGGACATTTGCAATTATAAAAATAGGATTTATCATTTAGAGAAATACAGTACTGACCCCCACTTTTTACTGAAAATGTTATACAAGACATTGAGCAAAATGTTCTTTTTTATTTTGGTTAAAGCTGTAGTCCAGACGTTTATTAAAATAAGAAAATGTAAAAATATATATATATAATAATACCTAACTTAACCTATCTCTTAAAGTAGGTCACCTGTAGTCCATAGAGGCCAGGGGAGGGACTAAAGTAAATCTCGGCTACTATTACTACTCAAAGTGGTATCCCACAAACTCTGATTTGATGTTGCTGTAGAGGCCAGCAGAGGGACTAAAGTGAAAAATAATGATTATGACAGATCACCTGCTTTACATTATACAACATCATTTTTTATTTTAATTTAGGAAACTTACAGACTACATTTTTAATTGTGGACAAAGTGAAGTAAAGGAAGTTTGGGTCATTCCAAACCAGCTGTTATTTACACACCACATATATTAGGTATGTTTGGACATTGATTGGTTACACTGACAACCATTCACTACTGGCAATATGTAGATCCCTCAGAATCCCCAATTTAGCTTGACCTTGGCCATCAAGAGGAAGCTGAAAAACCCACTGTAAATGTGCACGGACATGCTGTGTATTAGTAGATCCTGGTATCGAATCCACAACCTTCTTGAGGAATGGAAGCCTCTAAACTCAATATGTACTAGTATGGAAATTATGCTTCAATATTTTTGCTTTGATGACAGCAAAAGGAGACAACATGAATCTATATTGAGACGGTGAAAGAAGATCCCAAACTTAAAAGACACTTTGTAATGATATTCTCTCCCATCACTACCTAGGTGACGTCTACAGTGTGTTTTACCGTCGCACCTTCATCACTCGCTTTCATCGTTCTGCCAGGTCCTCCCCGTTCCTCCCCCCACTCCACTGTGTTCTGTTCTCTCAAAGTTGCAAAGACAGACAGCCAGTGTGTGCGTGTGTTTGTGTGTGTGTACTGATGGCACTTCACACAACTGTGTATGTCCTCACTTTGATACAAATAAAGACGCCATGCCGTTTGAACAAGCAGGTTGACTCTTCTGCCAGCAAGCTTTGGGAGGGATATTCTGTCTAGGGGGAAGGGAAGCCGTTCCTAGGCCTCGTATTTGTTTGTGTGATGGAACTAAAATTCATATACCGCAAATGAGCAGCTGCCTTATCATCAATGCCGCCTTTCACGCTCGTGCAAACTTTATTATATCAGATACTCAACTCACTTTTTTCCCCGTCACACATCCAGTGTGCATCAAAACGTCTCTCATCTCGCCTTATCTTCCATCACGTTTTTTTTGCCACTTTTTGCTTTGTTGTTTCCCCCCTCTTTCCCTCTCTTCACCTTTTGGCTCTGCCTTACCTGCCACTGAGACTCACCTCTGGAGAGAAAGTGATGTTTTTGTTACATATTCATCTCTCATTTCAAGAGTTCACTTCTGCCTTTTTTTATTTTTTCTGAAAGACAATGGATTCATATCACTGGTTCTTCTCGCCTGTGCTCTTGTGTCCACCAAACTGCGAATGCCCTCCCCACATCACCCCCTGCCCTCCACCCAATCCATCAGACAGCAGCAGCAGGCAGCCTCACTGACTCCTGGCTCATTTCTCATAAATTAGTCTTACCTCGCGCACACTTTCTTTCTCTTTTGTTTCTTGACTCCCTCCGACTCATTCCATTCTCCCCATGCCCCCTTGCGCCCGCCTCCAGTCTCTCCCTGGTCCTCACATTTCATTTTTCTTCCTACAAATGCCACACAGCGGTCCCTTAAGAAATGTCATTTCTGTCTTCTCCTTTTGTTCTGTAATTTCTCCATGTCCCTCCTTTTCTCCTGGGAATTCATTTATCGCGTGTCGTCCTCCTGTCCCCAGCTCTCTGATCTCTCTGTCTCCTGTCTCTCTGTCTTTGTCTCCGATGCTCGCTCGACCCATCTTTTTCTCTCTCTCTTGCCTGTCTCCACACCTCCACATACACCTACAGTGGATCGAGTGGGATTTTGACATGCCGTTTTGAAATCTATTGTAGCTCCTGATTGGAACAAATCTTTTATTTATATGACAAAAAGGCAAGACATCTTTTTAAATCATTGATATTCCCAGGAATGGTAAGGTTTCTGAGATTTGGATACTCATCATACAATACTATGTTGGAGATAAGCAAAAATTATAAAAGGAATTGCAACAATCTGCTTTTCATACAGACTTTTTGTGGTGGTCTGAATATAGATGTGATTTTGAAGATTATAATATGAACCCAATTAAACTTGCAAAACCCAAGAAGATAGCATAATTATACATATAATGCACATAGGTAAATTACAGATGTCAAATAAAGAATGCCTCTATAGCGCCCCCATGTTTATGACCCCTATGGGACCCTGGTCACATTTACTTTGGCAGAGAGCAATGAAACTTGGTATAGTGATTCTCCACATTATACCCAACATAAAATATTATTATGGCCCCACCCTACAACAAACAGGAAGTCGGCCATTTTGGATTGAAATTAGGAAGTCAGGTATATTTGACAGCCTCTAACATACTTTGTCCGATTAGGTTCAAACCTGAAATACCTAATTATGCAGGGTCTCTTAATTGCTCGTTTACAATATAAAAATCCTTAGAAATCACACAATGTCCAACTAAGGTGGCTGTTGGTGACATAGCATTTGGGGCAGACGTATGGGGCAGACGTATGGGGCAGACGTAAGGGGCCGTTTTGCCGATATACACCTTGCTATCGGGGACGACAGCATGGCCAAGTTGTAAAATGTAGGAGTGATTGTAGTGGTAGGTATGCATGTATTTTTGGTAAAAAAAAAAAAATTTAAGACCACTCAATGTTGGCCACTCTTCAGCAACAAGAAATCTGGCACACACTTGAGCCAAGCGACTTTTACTTTGATATGTATCTTGGATAATCAACATCTAGCTCAAGGTTAGAAATGAAAATAAAAGATTTGGAACTAAAGCCTGCTGCTGTGGTATCTTGGAAATTCAGTGTCTTGATTCTTATTCTTTTGGTGGGCGGCAAAGCTGCACACTGGGCTCCCATGTGGTCACCAACCCAATTTGTTAGAGCTGTGACAAGAGACGTCTGGGCTGTATGAGCACACAGGTCTCAGCGCTCACGTTAAAACACATTTGTCACTTGTGTGAAGAGCAAATATATTTACTTTTAGTTGACCGGCACAGGACACATACAACAATGTTTGTTAAAGCAACATCATGTTCTTTCAATCAGAGCCTTCAGAGTGCAGAATAAAGCTCCTTAATCCATTCTCTGTGTTTTGGTCAAACCAGAAGTGACTCCTCCCCGGTTAGAAGATTTCACTTGAGAACACTTCTTTGGCGTGTAGGATTGCAGGCACTTGTGTTTGATCAAAATGCTAATAATATCATCTGCAATATCCAGGACAATATTATTGTAGTGCTAATTGGTGGAAAAAAATGTTGATGGGAGCACCTGCCCACCCCACTACCCAATTATTTTTAATTACGCTGGCTGTAATAAAAGGGAACAAATTGTGTAACGATGAGTGTTTCTTGGGTGCGAGGTGACAGTTGTGTTCATCTCTGCTTTAGCACGTCCATGTGCGGCTCATTTAGATGGCAGGGAGAATGCAGCCCCCTCCGGAGAGAAACTTTTCTCCTCTAGGTTTTATGCAGCATGATTTATTCATAGTGCCACATGTCTGTGGAAGTGGTCTAAGGCTGGTTCAAATGTGCCGATATGTGTTGGCCCACACCTCCTTTTCATGCTCCACAAGTTCAACTCGTCATACATGTTTGAGGAGAGGGACTCAGAGAGACATAGGAATAAGTTGCACAAAAACTAATAAAAAAACTAATAACTGCACAAAATTCAAGTGGGGAGGAAAATCCCTTATTCTGAAACAATTCCTGTCTCCCAAATTGTCACATTAACTTTTTTCTGCGGCAGTGGTTAGTGAGAGGAGTAATTAATGGTTTCTTTTGGGGAGTTGGTTTCTTGTATGTGTCAGTTTTTCTGGCTGCCTTCAAAGTGATAATGCTCCCCGGCTGTTGCCCCCGGGGACTGCTCCATCTTATTAACTTGTCTTGGGAGACAGGCCTGTGCTGTGCAGCCTGCTTTAAAGCCTTCAGGGATGGAATGGGGCACTAAGTCCTCCCCTGTCTTCTTCTACTGCCCCTAACATCACTTCTCACTGTATTCCTTTGGACCCACATGTGCACCAACTGGCATCTCATCTGACACAAAAAGGGAATAGTTAACAGAGCAGGGACTCTGATAAAATATAATCAGTTATTCAGCATGGCAGATCTGGCAGCGAGAGCGTTTGACTTCACCAGTTCACTAATGTGAGTTAAAGAGAGCAGATTCTGTTAAAGAAAGCTTCTAAGAAACAGGGATCACAGAGATTTTTGTGGCTTTTGGTTATCCACATTGGTCTTACACAGACAGCCTGGGATGATAATCAAAAGACCACATAATATCCTTTATAGAGCTGCTATACAGACAATATTTATGTGGTTTAATTGAAGAGATTCTCAAATATTGTTTTTAAGAGTGTAGGTTTTGATTAAATCCCAGATAACTGACATTTTTTAACCATTAGTCTACTGAGTAGTACACTTAATTAAAGTAACTAAAGAGAAAAGTCAAAAATAATATATTTTTTTACAGCACAACAAATAACATTGTTCACCTGAATTTTACAATTGGTGTAAGCATTGTAACGCTACCAATGTTATAACTTATATACAGCCTAAATTTAGCTTCCAAGACGTCAGTTAGCCTGGGAGCTAGGTACTGAATATTGGCTATACAAAGCAGTTCAAAGTGACAGGGTTCATCCACTTAAGTGTCCTCCGTCTCCCCGCCTCCCGGCACAGCCAGGTCTGTCCTTGGAGCTTATCTGACCACTGCATGTTACTTTCCTCCACCTCTGCAACACTTAACGGCTACCTTCACGCTGCTCTTGTATAAGCTGTTGTCAGAAGGAATGGGGTTATTTGCACAGGGAATAGGATTGACACAGACAGAGGACATGACATGTGAACACAGCACCATTCGGGACACCTAAACAAAGTTACTGCCATGTTCCATGCCACTCAACTGTTAGAGACTTGATGTATCTTTTACAGCAGGCCATACCAACACTACCGCTTCACTAAAATCAAGCAGTCAGAATGTGGTGAATTTTCAAATTTGGTTTGAAAAATGTATGGGATAAAATTTAATTAGACGCAAAGTAAAACATGGCTAAAATGGTTAAATTAAGACATTTAAAGATATTACTAACTGTTGTAGTTATTAGAGCATGTGCATACAAAGGTTGATACTAATCATATATTGGTTGCAAGAAACCTTTTAGATATTTGCTTTGCTAACTGAGCTCCCCAAGACTAGTATGCAGTGATTTTGGTCTATTTTAGGTTTTACGCCAGATGTCCTTCCTGGCACAGCCCTCTCCAGTGATTCAGGTTTAGCACTAGCAACTACATTAAAATAATATTATAGACCTAATATTATAGACCACAATCTTCCCTCTGAAATTGAAATTAAAGCTGAGTGAATAAAGTCTCTACACTGTCCCAATACACATTTAATTAACATTAAACAAACCTGGTATTTGCAGAGAAAAAAAATCCATCCTAAAAAGATTCACCAAATGTATACAATTTAGTCAGCATGAATTAGACTGAGCCAATCCATTATGGCTGTCTCTCGGGGGAATTTAGTGTGCATTACAGAGTCTTTATCATTTTTAACTACATTATCATAAAATATAATCATGCTTTTTACTGTGACACTTTTTATGGCAGGCAAACATCACCTTTCAACAGCAGCTCAGCACACCGACATGCAGAGGATGTGCTTAATATTTCCTATTTGAGATGCGATGGGTTTAACCTCACTTTGATCTTCTTTGAGCTCAATTTTTGCGTCCACTTCTCGTTCGCCTCCCGTGTTATTGTCCTGTCTTTCATGCATCAATAGATGGATTATTATACATCCCTATTTGTAATTGGAGGGCAGGTTAGACAAGGGGGCTAATTAAAATAGTGTGCGTCTTTACTCTGTTGTCTATTTTCTGTTACTGTCTTGACGCTGTGTGTGGCTGGATTTGTGTTGTGGTGTTGTGTGTTTGTTTTTGCCCTCCTTTGTCCTCCAAGTTAATGTTGTTGATGTGGCACTTACCGAGGACATGCAGACCTGCTGACAAAAACACTGATAGCAACGCACTCACATACTCGCTCAGGGAAGGCCACTTATCTGACACAACAGATAGGATGCTGTTTCCAATCCTTTTTTTTTACTTAGTATGGCACAATTATTATTATATGAAGCTAGGTAATATGGCCAAACATTAGGAGTATTACTGTGAGTATTAGTGTTACTGGAAATGTCATGACTATTTTTTTGTATGTTGTTTATGTCTTGCAAAACGTTATTATGAAATTTTAATTTACCACGTATCTGTGTAATTTTGGTAGTGCAAGTAAGTCAACATATTTAGTTAATGTTGTGTATGCCCAACACTGTGACATTGCAACAATAAAGCCGAAAAAACAAACTCCAGCCATGTAAGGGTCAGTAATAGACCACATTTATAGTTCTTTACTATGTAGGGATTTAAGGGGCTAATCTATTCAATAAACATTAATTTACCTATTAAGATTGGC